>QXTE01000182.1:1271-190791 GCA_003942145.1 Platysternon megacephalum
AGGAGATCTTCAGGCACAAATTCGTTGTTCGTGGGAGGGGAGTTCAAAAACGGGGGTACGCTCAAAAACAAACGAGAGCGGGAAGAGGGCCCCCCAAAGACCCCTAGCTGATCAGACCAGGTGGCAAAGCAAGGACCTTCTTCAAGGGTCTGATCAGAAAATGTCTGGTTTTAAAGGCAAACTTAGGCAGTTTCCCACCAGTACTTTTGATTGGCTCCTCTTGATACAGGGGAGGAGAAAAGGCAGGGAAAACTGCAGGTGAGCACAGGCATGTCTGGGCAAGTTCTAAGTCACAGGTATGACTCATATGCTCAGCTATGTGGCCACTTTAGGTCTTGCATATCTGGGCAGCGCCCCCTACACCGAGCCTGGGTCTGAACAAAGGAACCAAAGGAAGAAGCAAGAAGCCTCCTCCCCAGGCAGAGCCAATGGCCCCAATCAGTCTGCACAAGCCATTTCCATGAGCAGGGCCAGGCTGTGACTTAGGTTAACACAATGGCTGGGAGGGGCGGCCACTCAGCACAAACAGAAAGGAGGGGGGGAAAAAAGGAATGCAGCAGGGGGACAGCTGTAACAGACAAAGACTAACCGATATATTTGGGCATAAGCTTTTGTGGGTAAAACACACTTCTGTTTGAAGGCTTGTGTTTAGGTGTCTAGAATTAGCTTTAAATTCCCATATCAAAAGCACACTTTGCTGCAGGACCACTATAGTGAAATGCCAAACGCCCATCCTAAGCAACCATTTTAAAGTGTCCCCAAGGTTTCTAGATATTTGTTCAACCTTATTTTAAAAACCAACCTGCTGGGAGGTTTTAGAGCCAACAGCGTTGAGCCAAATCACTCATGAAGACGCTTTTACAAATACAGTTACTCAGTAAAACAAAATCTTAGCCGATTACATCAAGGCAAAATGTCAGACCCTCAGCTGAGACAGGTTTATGCTTGTTGCAGCTAAGAGCAGGGGGTAGGAACAGACAAGTTGTGTTTAGGCCACTGTTTTTCCCTTACCCTATGGAATAGCATTTGAGTTTTTAGCCCCTCCTTCCATACCTGTGCCAGCATGGATGGGTTTGAGGGACATAAATGGGAGATCTGGTACTAGCAGTCTTCCACCCCCATTCCCACTACACACTGAACCCTTTTCTTTCAGACCCTTACCCACCCTGTATAGCTCCCTGTGCCCCCATTTTCACCAGTAGCAGCATGTTGCACTGACCATATCAGAACAGCTTTCTGCCCTACTCTTCACAGGTGACAATGGATCCTGCTCTGAGAGCAGTCACCTGGCCCACTGACCACATCCAGGTGCAGCTCAATGTGTGGTTGGAGTACACTGTCCTCTACCCTTTCTCCTAGAATGGCAGGAACAGTCACCTGTACCAGGAAATGTCACTGACCTGGAGCAGGTGGGGGAGCAGATTCCAGTCAAGGACCAGAATGAATCCAGCACTGATTTTGTAAGCAATTAGTTTAAGTGAGGTGAAACTTAGGGGTATGCAAGACAAGTCAGACTCCTGAAAGGGGTACAGTAGTCTGGAAAAGTTGAGAGCCACTGACCTGGAGAGTGGGGTTAGACACCTTTGTTAGGCTATACAAAGCACACGGGATCTTTTCAGGGGAAAAAGGCAAACATGCCACATTTATTGAAATTACAACAGTTAGCATATGCTTTTCAGTCTCACCCCCACCCCCATCATGCACACAAGTCCTGCAGATGGTCTTTATAGTTACCAGTCTGTAGCTCAAGTCACTCTAATGGCCAGTTAGATTGACAACAAGTGAGGAGCTGGGCTCTGTCGGTCGCAATCCAATGTTCGAGGCTTTGCAGGACTGAACCCAGAGTTCCATGGCAAAACACCCCAGCTTTATAGTTGTAAATTCCCATTTGAGTCCATGCATTTTGCAATGTCTCCCTGTAATCATTAGTCCTTAAGTGGTGTTAATTGTGGGGTTTTCTGCCGTTATCATTGGATTGTTGTCAGGCTTCCCATTGTTATCAGATATTTGTTCTCACC
The DNA here is from genome assembly GCA_003942145.1 of Platysternon megacephalum. Lineage (NCBI taxonomy): Eukaryota > Metazoa > Chordata > Testudines > Platysternidae > Platysternon > Platysternon megacephalum. The sequence goes on from QXTE01000182.1 coordinate 3,290, forward strand.
TTCAGGGGTGCCTGCCTCACCTCTGAGGTTGTCAATGCTGCCAATGTGTTTANGTAAGGGGACAGCTGTAAGAAACAAAATGGAATAGGGGGAAAGCTGTAACAGACAAAGAACTGTTCACAAAATAGGAAAGTTGGCATGTCATATAAACACCATTTTGAAATTTAAAAATTGCCAGTTAGGTAAATCCATATGAAATGCTTTTAAAATTTCTTATTATTGACCCCACTTAATAGCAGCAGCTCCTTTAAAACAATACTCAGGGATGTGTTTTTAAAATAGGAATTATTCTTATGTGGAGAAAAGCAAGCTGTCCTGTACAGTATTTTTCAGTTTTTTGTCCAACCATGTAAAAATAATATAAAATACACAAGGAATAAGTAAAATTGTAAAAATATCTTAAAATGAACATTTAAAATATATGGAATAAATCATAAAAACTTGTCGACTTTAGTGCAACTTTTGTCAGTACAGTGCCTACAAGATTTGGCCCTTCGTATGTAAGATAAAGTAAACGTAGCTTTGTAGTATATTTTACTGTTTTTATATTAGCCAGTTTTATCTATATCAGTGGTGGGCAACCACAGCCCACGAGCCACAAGCGGCCCATCAGGGTAATCGGATTGTGGGCCGCGAGACGTGCTGACATTGACTGTCCACAGGCACTGCCCCCCGCAGCTCCCAGTGGCCATAGTTTGCTGTTCCCGGCCCGCAATCCGATTACCCTGATGGGCCACATGCAGCCTGTGGGCCGCAGGTTGCTCACCACTGATCTATACTGTTCTTCCTTCCTCTGAGATATTCAAATTCTTCCTTTTTCAATGAGATGGGAACATGTTTTGACTCATGGTAGGGGATGCATTTGCCAAGTGGATCAGCATTAAAACTTTTCGTTTCAGTGCTTTTTTGACATCTCAAGATCTCAGGTTCTGCCCTTTTCAACAGTGTGCTCAATGAAAGTACTAACAATCAAATATACATTGGATACATCTCTAACATCTGCAGACCAAATGATTAATCTTTCTCATGTGACTCTCCCTTTTCTGAGTGCATAGATATGGTGATTCAGTTCATGCTTGAAAAGCCAGGTTAAAAAAAATGAATGCAATCTATGAAATTCAGATTTGACAAATGGGTGGCAAGAAATAAACTATGAAGGTGGCTGTTTTCCCTTATCCCTGTGTGAGAATCCCTTTATCCAGCTCTGAAAAGCTGGATGTCATGTTATGTCATGTCCCAGGTCTTACTGTATAGTGTATTTAGATTTTCAGAAAGTCTTTGACAAGGTCCCTCAACAAAGGCTCTTAAGCAAAGTAAGCAGTCATGGGATAAGAGGGAAGGTTCTCTCATGGATTGGTAACTGGTTAAAAGATAGGAAACAAAGAGTAGAAATAAATGGTCAGTTTTCAGAATGAAGAGAGGTAAATAGTGGTGTCCCCCAGGAGTCTGTCCTGGGCCCAGTCCTATTTAACATATTTTCATAAATGATCTGGAAAAAGGGGTAAACAGTGAGGTGGCAAAATTTGCAGATGATACAAAACTACTCAAGATAGTTAAGTCCCAGACAGACTGCGAAGAGCTATGAAAGGATCTCTCAAAACTGGTGACTGGGCAAAAAATGGCAGATGAAATTCAATGCTGATAAATGCAAACTAATGCACATCGGAAAACATAATCCCAACTATACATATAAAAATGTATACATTAGGGGTCTAAATTAGCTGTTACCACTCAAGAGAGATCTTGGAGTCATTGTGGATAGTTCTCTGAAAACATCCACTCAGTGTGCAGTGGCTGTCAAAAAAGTGAACAGAATGTTGGGAATCATTAAGAAAGGGATAGATAATAAGACAGAAAATAACATATTGCCTCTATATAAATCCATGATATGTGTTATTGGGATGCAATAGCAAATCTGGATGTAATCAGTTCAATGTGCAGAAGAACATCCTGTGTTCTTGATGAGATGACATCATCCACACCAAGTAATTTCTACATGAGAGTCAAGACATTTCCATTACAAACCTCATCTGTAATGACCAGGATAGATCCTCAGCAATTATAAATTGGCATAGCTCATTTGACTTCAATGCAACTATGTTGATTATGCACTAGCTCAGGAAATGGCCCAATATATTCACCATACATAAAATACATTATGGTTAGTCTCTTTTAGAAATCTAACTTCAAAAATTAATGGGTAAAAAGAGAAGAGGTGGAACAACTAATGAGTGGTACAGCTATGGGGTAATTATTCAGTCTCATCACAAATGAAGATGAATGTGAAAAGAATCTCATCACCAATGAAGATGAATATTGAAAGATCAGATATCTGGTGCTATTTACTGTAATTATGAAATATGCACTTATTCAGAATCTAGCCTTTTTCCTGCTACTATGAATGAATTGACATATTTTAGATAAGTCATTTAAAGAAAATATAGAATGACATGACTTATATGTGAATAGATAAGCCAATAAAATTATTTCAATTGTTACACAGATCTTCCCAGTTTTAGCCTTTGTACCTTTTTTGAATGCAATCAAGACTTTTGCTAAATAAAAAGAATACAAGGGATCCAACATACTTTGAAATATCACAAATTATTGTAATGAAATGGAATTGTCTCAGCCAATCAGAGTACATGAATGCGATAGAGTTACTGACCTACAGTTATCCACTTATTTCTCAGGTATAAAATTCTCTATTTTTTTTAATGAAGTGCTCTGATTTTCAAAATGACTATCTTCTCATCTGTCTCTTTAGATGAAAAATGTGGTATAATGGATAGGGGAAAGGACTGGAGAGACTTAGGATCTTGACATGACCCAAAGCTATTGTGTGACTTTAAGATGCAAGAGCCAGCCCAGCAGGACATAGGTAACTGCTGTAGTTGCAACAGGAATGTTGATCCTGACTGGAGAGCAGTTGGTCCACAAGATAATCTTTCCATTAAGATGTGGCCCAGACTCTGAAAAATGTTTCCTAACTGCTGATCTGCATTTTTTCAGTTAAAAATTGATCTATGATGCCAGTAAAAAATAGTGTATGATCCTTATATTGAAGAACTACAGTTAAGTGTAATATATGTGTACATTTCTATGTATACATTCATATATACACATACTTAGACAGTACACTCGGATGCTTAAATCACAGTACAACTTAGTTTCATTGCAATTCTTATTTAACCATGTAATTAAGTTCTTACAAATTCTTTGCTTTTTGATAATTTAATGGGGGTATAGCCTCTCTCATTTAATTTGCATTTTAGGATACAGAGCTCTAGTAATATACAGTGGTAAATCACTGATAAGGGCCAGATTCTGCCACATTTACTCATTGAAATCAATGGAACTGCTCATGGAGTAAGGTGATACTCTATGTGAGTAAGGATGGCAGAATCTAACCTGTTATGTAGGACCTGATCCTGAAACTTTTACACATCTGACTAGTTCAAGAGAGTTTTTCCTACACAGGTCAATGCAATATTCAGGGCTTTTGTCTTATATAGGCACCTACTCAGGCAGGGAATGGGCTATTTATGGGCAAGATGATCAGTTTATGATCTAATCCATAGTAACAGGCAGCACATTTTGTATTATCCCTGAAGCAGCCTAAGAGGGAGATTGTGAATCTTCTTAGGCCTGGACTTAGGGCACCTTATGTCGACCTAACTCTCTAAATGTCTATAACACAATGGTGCTCCGGCTGATTTAATTTGCCCACTACACTGACCTAATAACTCCACCTCCGTGAGAGGCATGGTGGTTGAGGTTGATGTAGTTAGGGCAACACAGTGTCTGTGTAGACACTGCATTATTTACATCACCTTTTGGCTGTCAGCCCTGCATGGGGCTCACAGCCTGGAGCCACGCCGCCGCCTCCCGGTGCGGGATTGGGGGTGGGAGAAGTAGGGTGAGCAGATGTCCAGAGTTTATAGGGCCAGTCCCAATATTTGGGGCTTTGTCTTATATAGGTGCCTATTGTTCCCCACCCCCATTCCAATTTTTCACACTTGCTAACTGGTCACCCTAGGGGAAGGAGAGGAGCTTGGGCTCTCCCTTCCCCTCCACCCCCACAATCCCTCACCGAGAGGCCGTAGCAGGGCTCTGGGCTGTCAGCCATGGGATGGGATGGGATGGGATGGGCTCCAGATGTCAGTACCCCACAATGCCCCACTTCAGTCAGTGGAAGTGCTCCTGGTGAGGATGCTCACCGCCGACAGAAGGAGCTAGTGTAGACATGAAAACCCACAGTAATTACTGTGGTGGCTGTATGTCAACCTAACTTAGTCAACTTAATTTTATAGTGTAGACAAGGCTTTAGTCTCCCTACTGCTCAGGGAAGTAGTAAACTACAACAGGACTACACCTGTCTCATCATACATTCCCTGAAGCACTGGGATAAGCAAGGCTCCCCAGCTCCATGCTAACATGCATGAGGGAGAGACAGAGGGGCTCAGTGAAGCCATCCAATAACTTTTTTTTTTCAGATCATAACTATTTCATATTGAAATTATATCCAGTAGTATATGCATTCCAATTTGTTTCCAATTTACATCTTTCAAAATAAATCTTCTTAGATAGATCAAATTTCCTTTTAATAGGAGAGCTGAACTCTTTTTGAATTCACACATATATTAGCAGATTCATCTATAAATCAATCAGTGCTACTTTGTTTTATGATCATTCTTATTCAATGACAGTTGCCAAAGCAGGTGCTAATCATATGCAGCATTATGGAATTTGCATTTACTTCTGTTTTCAATTTACATTGCAGGGCTCCTTTCTCAGCCAAAATGCCACATTATTCCATTCATCCATCAAAACATAAGACACATTTGTGAACGGCACTGTGGCCTCAGGCAAAGGATGTCTGAACAAACGATTGCCTTAATACACAACAGACACTTTCATAGTTGGATTTTTCCTGAATTACAAGATGTATTGCTATCTTTAACCTCAATAATTCTAGATTTGACCAGGCCTATATTGGGATGTAATTTTATTTGTAAGACGTGTGTGTATGTATGATATTTTAAGCAAAAATACATAGTAAAACAAAGTTAAAATATTTATCTGATAAAGAGATATATTTTATGAGTTCAGTACCTATCATGGACTTTCTTTTCCTACCAGACCTATTAAGCCTTCTTCTTAACATACTCCTAACAAAGGGCAAATACATCTCAAACTTATGACAGGTTACAATTGTATTATACTTTGGAATCTAAAGTTAAAATTTTCAAAAGCACCTAAGTGATTGAGGAGCTTACATTGGTGACAACTCCATGGGTGCTCTGGGCCGGGAGCATCCATGGAAAAAAATAGTGGGTGCTCAGTAGCCACCAGTCACCCGCCGATCACCTTTTCAGTGGTGGGCAGGAGGCGCTGGGGAAAGGGGATGGAGTGGGAGCAGGAGAGGTGGGGCGGGGGGCAGGGCCTCAGGGGAGGGGGCAAGGGTAGGAACAGGCAGAGTGTGGTGCCTTGAGGGAAGGGGTAGAGTGGAGGTGGGGCCTCGGGGTGGAGTGGGGGTGGAGCACCCACCCAGAAAGAAGAAAGCACCTGTGTGAGCCTAAGTTCCATATTCAAGAGGGACTTTAACACTTCAGCTCCTAAGTCTCCTTGAAAGTCAATAGGATGTAGACTCCTAAGGTCCTGACCCTGCAAACACTTACTCATGTGCTTAACTTTACTATCCTGAATACTCTTATTGAAATCAATGAGATTAGTGTTACATTTCCAGAGTTAATAGCACCTCTAACTACTTCATGGCCTCCTTGAGGGCACCCCACTTAGGTAACAGCTGGAGGCCTGAGACCTTTCTCAAAGCAGGATCCCATGATTCACTCCCTCCAGACCATGGACTTGGGTTGCAGACTCTTTCAATTCACTGTGATCACCTTAGCAGGTCTGTTTAGTTGAGCACTGACAGTCCTGTTTTCTCAGGGGCAATGACAGGGTTATTTGGTGACCAATCAGCTCTCAAAAAAGAAAGTACAGTAAAAGTGGTGTTATCCGGCCCTGTACCAACCAGAAAGCTCTATAAACCAGCATTTCTAATCTTCATAGAAAGTCCAGTTTGTAGTCCAGTTGGCACAGGGCCAGTAGACTCCCTACCTGGCTCCACATGGCTCCCCGCAAGCGGCAACATGTCTCTGTTCTCCTAGGTGGAGTGCAGCCAGGCAGCTCTGTGTGCTGCCTCCACCCGCAGCTGCTGCCTCCGCAGCTCCCATTGACCATGGTTCCTGGCCAATGGGAACTGCGGAGCCAGCACTCAGGGCGGGGGCAGTGCACAGAACCTCCTAGCTGCGCCTCTGCTAGGATCAGCAGGGTCAGGTTGCTGCTTGCAGGGAGTCGCCCAAGGTGAGTGCACCCTGGATCTGGCACCCTGAAACCCCTCCAGCGCCCCATCTCCCTGCCCCAAGCTCCCTCCCAAACCCGAACTCCCTCCCAGAGCCCACACCCCCTCCGGCGCCCCAACCCCGCACCCAAACTCCCTCCCTCTTATTTAACCGGCACTTACCGGCACACACGCATACCCATTTCCCCATGCCAGATAAAAAAGCTTTTACTGTACTATTTATTCAGGATAAAAGCATTTCAGAGATAGCATATCTTAAAAACAATAATCAGCATATATTCATTCTAGCTTACCAGGTGATCACTCATGTTCAACATGGTGATGCTGATAGGACTTTCATACTTCAGACCCCCTCACAGGGCCTGTCTATCTTAATCACAGCCTCATTTCAGTTCTTGGATCAAGTGTGAGTGATCCTCCCCTATAATCAGGGTTCCCACTTTATTCAGTTTCAGGTCCTTTATCTGTAAAGGCCTTTGCACCAGGCCAAACCAGACTACATTGTTTCCCCACATGGGGGACCATGGTGAAGCTTCGAAAAGACAATTTTACCTGGATTGTTTCAACATTGGAAATGTGCCTTAATTACCACCCCACCCTACCCCACTGAATGTAGTTCCTGTGAGAACCATGCTTAGCTCACCCATTAAACCAGGAATACCATCGCTAGTCAACCCATAAAGATACACGTGCCATTTATAAAGTGGATACAACAGGTTTTATTTTAATATTTCATTTGTCCATAGCACCTGTCACATCTCAATATAATAGTTTTTGACTATTCCATGTTTCCAAAGCATCACGTCTGTCACAATTAAGACTCCTAAGCACCAAAGCCACTTTAAAGAAGGGCCCTTTGGCTCCTCAATCACTTGGGTGTTTTTGAACATTTTATTCCTGATCACTCCTTGTTGCTACCAAAAAATATCAAAGATTTTGACAAAGAAAATAATTCTATGGGAAGACACATCCATTTGAGTCTAAACTGGGAATTCAGGTTAAACATGGAAGAAACTCAACTATTTGAAAGTATGGAAATCCACAGTTAGCGCTGTCATTCTGTCTCCCGCACTTCAGCCAACCTCCCACCTTCACTTATTTGCTCATTACATATCTAATTTGTAAGGCCATTATCCCCCAAGGAAAACTTCATAGGCAGACTCCTGCACCCACAGAGAGCCATTTCAGTGAATGGGACTGAAGTATATGTGTCAAGTTAAGCATGCGCTTCAGTGCATTAGGTCCATAGTCTGCTGAGGACTGAACTAGTTCCATGTCCTTAGTAGAACCATGCTTCTGGGGTCCTGACAGGAAATCCTTCATTAAAATGAGGTCATTCCAGCAAAAAGTTTAGGAACCCCTGCTTTAGTGAGTTACACTCTTAAGAGTCCCTAGCATAATGAGTCACCACTTAAGGATCAGAGGGCTGCCAAGTGACAGTGAGAGAAAGATGTGGAAGTGGGCAATAAACTACAATCACAGCAGGGAAACCAGGGCATTCAGCCTGATTCAGCAAATCACCTAAACATGTGTTTAATGAGCAGCAGTGTGAGTAGCCAATTGTGAATACACACAACCACCATTTTCTGAACAATCCATAGTCTAAACGTTTGTGAATAGCAAACAACTTAATGAAAAATGGCAGCTTATTTGTGGGTATTTCACAAGGAAAAATAGGAACAGAATTCAATGCATACATTATTTGTTGAGTTGTTGTTTATCCAGCTCTACTACAAGCAAGGTACAGAATCATTGGGCTGAACAGGACTGATTTGTATCTGCCTTTTTAAATAAATTTGAGATAGCCACTACACTTGGCACATTCCTTTCTGGAAAATACCTCAGAATTATTGAGCATGCCATGTACTTCATTATCATTTGGTTAAATGAAGTCAGCAATTATAGGCAAAGGATCAGCACTCTTTGCAAATATACTGGCACCAAGGAAGATTTCATTGCACAAATTTCCTGAGGGAGATATAGCTTTAATCAATTTGCAAGTGATTTTTTTTCAAGTTGCAGTATAGGCAGCAAGGAGATGAGGTACTTACTTGGCCCCTACTATAGAATATGAGTGTTTCAAACATTAATTCATTTATCCTCACTGACATTCTGACGAGTAGGAAGTATTGTTATTCTTATTACACAAATGGGGAACACAGGAACAAAGCCCCAATTCAGCAATGCATTTTTTTTTAACTTGACTGGGGTTATTCACATATTTAGTTAAAGCACATGTGCAAGTGTTTTGCTGGGTTGAGGCAAAGAGATTAAATGACTCACCAGTGTCACACACAAAGTGTATGGCTGAGTCAGGAATTGAACTCGGAACTTCTGAGTCTTACACCTAAAACCGCAAAAATCAGCTACTCTGTGTTAAAAGAATAAAAGAAAAATAATATTTTTCCATCATGAGGGCAAATACATAGGTAATGGTACAGTTGGTTTAAAGATTTAGAATTTTAAAATTATTCAATGAAAAGCAGAGACTGTTTTCCCTTAATTTACATGATACATATCCGGATTTTTCAACCAGCTCTAGTAACAGGTAACACAATTACAAACACATACATTAGCATTTTCAGCATAACAGCAGCAATACTGCACATGTAGTGAGGTTTTCTGTAAGCAGCATTTACACAGAAGTTGAGAGTATGGTATTAACAGTTGACATTTTTCTGATATGGATGTAGAATTAGGGAGGGAGAAACAGTTCAAACCTAACATTTAAATTAGTTTGCGGAGTTTGCAGCCCTTACCTCAGCAGTCCCACTGACTTCAGTGGCTTTTACTTACTCACAATAGTAGGAGCTACAGGATCTTAGCCAAAATATATTTAATTAAAACACTAATTTTCTGAAATAAAACACACACACACAGCCTCCTGCTTTACATTGATTCAAATTTTATCACAGAACTGTTCATCCTTCATTTAAACACACTTTTGCAAAATGATAGCCATGGCTATTAACAAAGCCATTCAGCATATAGTGACAGCCTTTGCAGAAGGAATGAGTGAAGTGGCTGCATCCTTTCACCATTCATTTCCAGATTTGCACATTTTGGGGGTTAGAAGAGTTATTCTATAGAAAGTATAATATATTTTCTGGCTGCTAGTTCAGGTCGAAAGTATATATCAATGGAGTTTACCGATATATCCTAACAATGAATTTTGTTTACTAATCTGCTTAAAACACAGTTCTACCGTGTTTTACCATGTTCTACCAAAATGGACTCTATAAATGCCATTGTGACACTTTTGTCATCTTTCAGTTAGTTCCATATCACTCAGGAGCCCTCATTTTTCCTCATTTCCATACTATGTTGCCCCTAGCAACATTGTAGAATGGCAGAACCTATTAGAGGCAGATATGTGCTATATGTGTATTAGCCACAGGACTATCATGTAGTGGAGTTACTATCTGCTGTCTATCTTCACGTACTCAAGAGAATTTGCTGTAAGGTTCCTCTGTGGGGGGTCATGTTACCTTTTCCTCCATCAGATTTCTTTCTCTCTTTCTTTCCAGGAAGCTCTACAATGTTTCTAATGTTTATTTTCACAGTCTTCTTTTTATGCCCTCCTCAATAGAATCATAGAAGATTAGGGTTGGAAGAGACCTCAGGAGGTCATCTAGTCCAATCCCCTGCTCAAAGCAGGACCAACACCAACTAAATAATCCCAGCCAGGGCTTTGTCAAGCCAGGCCTTAAAAACCTCTAAGGATGGATATTCCACCACCTCCCTAGGTAACTCATTCCAGTGCTTCACCACCCTCCTAGTGAAATAGTGTTTCCTAATATCCAACCTAGACCTCCCCTACTGCAACTTGAGACCATTGCTTCTTGTTCTGTCATCTGCCACCACTGAGAACAGCCTAGCTCCATCCTCGTTGGAACCCCCCTTCAGGTAGTTGAAGGCTGCTATCAAATCCCCCCTCACTCTTCTCTTCTGCAGACTAAATAACCCCAGTTCCCTCAGCCTCTCCTCATAAGTCATGTGGCCCAGCCCCCTAATAATTTACATTGCCCTCCACTGGACTCTCTCCAATTTGTCCACATCCCTTCTGTAGTGGGAGGACCAAAACTGGATGCAATACTCCAGATGTGGCCTCACCAGTACCGAATAGCGGGGAATAATCACTTCCCTCAATCTGCTGGCAATGCTCCTACTAATACAGCCCAATATGCCGTTGGCCTTCTTGGCAACAAGGGCACGCTGCTGACTCATATCCAGCTTCTCGTCCACTGTAATCCCCAGGTCCTTTTCTGCAGAACTGCTGATTAGCCAGTCGGTCCCCAGCCTGTAGTGGTGCACTTCCTAAGTGCAGGACTCTGCACTTGTCCTTGTTGAACCTCATCAGATTTCTTTTGGCCCAATAGAACTTGTTATTTAACTGTTGCTTGTTTTCTCTTTTGGTGATTTTAAATTCAGAAATCTATTTCTGACAGAGCATTAATATTTACATCTGACACCTGACTTCATTCATGTTGGGTCCTGTCTATTTCTGCACCAGCATGTTTGCCATATTAATATTCACCCTCACTTGGCTCCTTGTAAGATTATATAAAAGGTGATAATTGAATATATTTTCTATTATAGCCTTGGTTCACCTGGTAAGAGACTGTAAGATGACCTAACAACCCCATACAAGTAAAATAATAATAATTAAAAAAATAAGATTAACTGGGTGGCAGATCATTTTCCTCCCTCTGCGTGTAATATATGTTTAGAATCCTCTATGCCCACCTTCCTAAAAATCAGTAGAATCCACATAACTAATAATCAAGAACAACAATGCACAGTTGCCTTGAAACAAACAGTACGTCAGAGTATAAGTGAGACTGAGATGCTGAGTTATGATTCTTACATATACATTTAGTCACAGTTGCAAATGTTTAAAAATATAGACCAAACACTTTCAAAATCTTTTAAACTGTCATTCTTTGTTCATTTTAGCCCCTTGCAATACTCCTCTGTCCTTGAAAGATGGAGATGGCCATCTAAAGTGTTTTCACTTTATTTATTTTTCACAAGCAGCATAGCTGATAGGACAGTTAGTGTTTATATCAGATATTTCGGTGTCATCAGTATGTGCAAACAGATTCTAAGGAATAGAAAACATGCTGCTGAATTTAACTCTGACATAATTACTTCTAGATACTTAGGCCCCGTCTACACTACCCGCCGAAATCGGCGGGTAGCCATCGAAGTATCGGGGATCGAATTATCGCGTCTTGTCTGGACGCGATAAATCGATCCCCGAACGCGCTACTTCGAACTCCGGTACTCCTGCAGGGCGAGCGGAGTTACCGGAGTCGAAGTGGGAGCCGCGAACTTCGATCGCGGCGCCGCGCGGACGCGAGGTAAGTCGCGTTAGTTCGAACTAAGGTACTTCGACTTCAGCTACGCTATTCGCGTAGCTGAAGTCGAAGTACCTTAGTTCGATCCCGCCCCTAGTGTGGACCAGCCCTTAGAGACTAAAAAATTTGTTTGGGCATAAGCTTTCCAGATGCATGGAGTGGAACATACAGTAGCAGGTATAAATACACAGCACATGAAAAGATGGGACTTGCCTTACCAAGTGGGGGGTCAGTGCTAACAAGGCCAATTCAATCAGGTTGTGGGGCTGTCTTTAAGAGAGGACTGGCCTGTCTCCCAAGGTCTGTAAGAGTGTGGGATCATCCTCCAGGATAGGTTGTAGATCCTTGATCTTGCGCTGAAGAGTTTTTAGGTGGGGGCTATAGGTGATGGCTAGTGGTGTTCTGTTTTTCCTGTGCTGTGGTAGGTGACTTCTGGGTACCCTTCTGGCTCTAAAAATCTGTTTATTCACTTCCCCAGGTGGGTATTGTAGTTTTAAGAATGCTTGATAAAGATCCTGTAAGTGTTTGTCTCTGTCTGAGGGCTTGGAGCAGATGTGGTTGTATCTTAGGCCCCGTCTACACTACCCGCCGAAATCGGCGGGTAGCCATCGAAGTATCGGGGATCGAATTATCGCGTCTTGTCTGGACGCGATAAATCGATCCCCGAACGCGCTACTTCGAACTCCGGTACTCCTGCAGGGCGAGCGGAGTTACCGGAGTCGAAGTGGGAGCCGCGAACTTCGATCGCGGCGCCGCGCGGACGCGAGGTAAGTCGCGTTAGTTCGAACTAAGGTACTTCGACTTCAGCTACGCTATTCGCGTAGCTGAAGTCGAAGTACCTTAGTTCGATCCCGCCCCTAGTGTGGACCAGCCCTTAGAATCAGAGGGCAAGCCTAAAACAAGCAAAGACCTCCTTCTTTATGCAGCAGAAAAATTATCAGGCCTGGGAACCATATATGAGGTTAAGTAAATATTAAATAGAATCTCAATGTAAGCTGTTCATTTCTATTAGGAGATTACAAAACCAATGCTATCTGTGTGGGTTTTAAATGTGTAAAAACCTATCTCTGATATCATCACTAAGTTCTGAGACAAAAGTCTGGTGGGCTTCCATGACACATTTTTTACTTTTACTTTGCCATGGTAGAGGGTATCCTTTTACATGATTCCACCCTCCTCCAGTAAATTTGAGCTAGTAAGTGCTAGGCACTGGAGTAAATTTGTATTATAATTACATAGCCTGTCATTTTGTTCATGGTCATTGTGATATGAAACGGATATTATCCTGGCTGTTACCCTTCTTCAGGCAGTTATCACTGAAACCTAGACATATCTTTCTGTCTGTTTCCAGAGGGCAAGATAGACACAAATGTGGTACAAAAATCGGATTTAGAGTTGACAAAAGCTACACTACATCTTAAAATCCTACTCACTCCTCTGGGTTCCTCCAGGGAAAAGCTTCTAGTTGCCTTTTCTTTCGGTGCTCTATCATCTCTCATTTTCTTTTGCGGATTAGCTTCTTGTGACATAGCTGCAGGTCACAATAACTTTTATAAAGAGAAAATCAGAGATGACTAAAATGTCCCTTAGTAGTCTTAATGAAGACATGGTAATAGCAGTAATTTACATTCAATTTTAGTAAAATACCTCAGCATTTACTGAACCTCTAAGTAGCTCTCAACTACTGTAACTTTTTATCCACCTTGTCTAATTGTACAAATTCCTATTAAGAAATGTTCTTAATGTTTCTTACAAAAAGTGAAATGTTATAGAGAAATGCTGGAGGCTATGCAATACCCTCATGAAAGTGGATTTAGCACATTGGACTAAACCTTTTTTTTTTTTTAAATAAACTGAGGTTATACACATTAATGATCATTGTTTTCAACAAGAAGTTTTACTCTTTCATAGAAAATGAAGCAATTAATTAATTCAGAACTTGTGCTATAATGAATTTATATGATTAATTTGATTGAGCCAGATGTATAATGTTTCAATGATTTTTAATAGTTAAAGTATATTACTTCTTCTACTATTCCTTTAACGTGGTTGGAATTCAAGTGGCATAGACATTGTCCGCCACTTGTTAGTAAACAGCAGGGGTAAGCAACCTATGGCACGAGTGCCAAAGGCAGCACGCAAGCTGATTTTCAGTGGCACTCACACTGCCCGGGTCCTGGCCACCAGTCCAGGGGGCTCTGCATTTTAATGTAATTTTAAATGAAGCTTCTTAAACATTTTAAAAACCTTATTTACTTTACATACAACAATAGTTTAGTTATATATTATAGACTTATAAAAAGAGACCTTCTAAAAATGTTAAAATGTATTACTGGCACGCGAAACCTTAAATTGGAGTGAATAAATGAAGACTCGGCACACCACTTCTGAAAGGTTGCCGACCCCTGGTATACAGCTTGAGGAGTTTACTTGAAAAATGAAATCTTAAATTTTAAAATAGGGAAGAGCACATCAAATAATGCAAATTATTTCTGGAATTTATTAACATTCCAAAACTGTTTTAGGTAAGCACCAACAAAATGAATTGGATTGTCACAATAAGGAAATAAGTTACAATGGAGGTTAACAAGAGAAATCACTCCACAGTTTAACTCCTTCATGTTAAATTTATTGGTTCTTAATGCAGGTTCAATTTTCTTTCAAATGAATTTAATGGCAGGATTCCCATTGACTTCAATAGGTGCAGGATAAGACGTTCCAAGAGCAAAAGCTATGAAGCATGATATGTATTATTAATGTGCTTATGTCTCCCTTACTATATTTATTGTAAGCACATTAATGGAAGTGCCATAAATATTATGGCTGAAACAGTGGGGGGCATTGTTTATAGCCAAATTACTTTAAGAAGGAAATATTTTATTTAACTAAACTATATACATTTGGGATTTATTCAGACCCTTGACTCGCTTCAGGGAATAGTCTCTATTAAAAAAAGTCAATGACATTTAGGTTTATGATGTTTTCTTCTTAATCTCAGAATTGGGGTTTTTTTCTCCACATTTTTATTGATAATCCATTTTTTTCATACATATAACTTACCAAATAAAACAAATATATTGATATATTGTTACATAAAGTATTTAGAGATAATGGAATGGGTTTTAATACTACGAATGTGTGTGCATGAGTGCACACACACAACCAATATAAATATAGGTCCCAATTCATCATTCATGGAGTTACCATTCTTACCCCACTCACCAACACATTTGGTGGTTTGAAACCATAATCTTGCCTAGCAGATTTCTCATAGTATATTAGTTTCTCAGAGAGTTTATGGATAGAGGTGATCATTGCTTTATTTGTCTATATGGCCTTTCTCACTATGGCATGCTTTCAAATTTAATGTTACCTGAAGACGTCAGTTTCTCTCAATTTTTCCTGCTCATAATTTTAAAGGAACTATGTTTTCAGTGTCTCCATAGTCTTCAGTAATACTTATCAATATCAAGTATTATTACACACATTGTCCAATCTGTTACAAAAATGATTTTTCCCCCATCTCAGATCTGGTAATTATTTCCTCGACCAACCTTCTGAGGTGCAGACTTACTTATAGCCTGATCTAAAGGTCAGTGAAATTGGTGGAAAGAACTTCAATAGGCTTTGGATTGGGGCCTTTCAAATACCACATACACCTCTACCCCGATATAACGCTGTCCTCGGGAGCCAAAAAATCTTACCGCGTTATAGGTGAAACTGCATTATATTGAACTTGCTTTGATCCGCCGGAGTGTGCAGCCCCGCCCCCTCGGAGCACTGCTTTACCGTGTTATATCCAAATTCGTGTTATACCGGGTCGCGTTATATTGGGGTAGAGGTGTATCATGTATATTTGGACAGTACAGTCTGAGACTGGTGAACCAAAATTATGATTATTTTAAACTAGAGTGGGAACCTATAGGAGCTGCCGATTCGATATAATGTGGCTTTTGTTCGATAAAACTTTCACGGAGTATAGTACATCAACCAACATGGCAAGATTGGGGGGAGGGATAGCTCAGTGGTTTGAGCATTGGCCTACTAAACCCAGGGTTGTGAGTTCAATCCTTGAGGGGGCCACTTAGGGATCTGGGGCAAAATTGGTCCTGCTAGTGAAGGCAGGGGGCTGGACTCGATGACCCTTCGGGGTCCCTTCCAGCTCTATGAGATAGGTATATCTCCATATATTAACTGGGACATTATTAAAATTCTAAGCTTCTGGGTTGTTCTCTTTGCTTTCATATGAACAACAACACACTAACAATATACATAACTCATATCACATACACAATAAATGCAAGTACGTCTCTATTCCTATATGTTAGTGCTGTGAGGGGGAGATTCTGATCTCTGTTCCACCAGTATTAGTTAATTCCAGTGACTTCAGCAGATTTGCACCAGTGTTAATGACCTCAGAATCCATCTCTGTGTCTCCTTTCGCTAGTTTCTCCTCCTGTTTTGGAGGTATTAGTTACACTTTGGAGCATCATTATTGTTAAGGGACTTCCAGCAACTATAAGTCAAGATTCTAAAAGTTTAAATTGGGAACATTTTAAACTGGATTATTGGTATTGCAGCAAAAGCCTGATAATGTAAATTTTGGCATTTTTACACTAAAAATACTTTTAAAAAAAGTAGTAACAGAGTGAAAAGATTAAAAGGGCTACTTGCATCAATTTGCTATGGCTGAACTGTATATTTGTTCTGTAAATAAGGGCATTAAATTGAAAGCCTTTCTTGTATTTGTCCTAGGCATTAACAATAACCCAAATAGTTTTTTTAATATAGAACTGGGATCTAACAACTAGAACTGAACCTCTAGACCAGGGGTGGCCAATCTGAGCCTGAGAAGGAGCCAGAATTTACCAATGGACATTGCCAAAGAGCCACGGTAATATGTCAGCAGCTTCCCCCTCCCCCCACCCCCCCGATCAGCTCCCAGGCGCCTGCCACCCACCAGCAGCCCTGCTGATCGGTGCCTCCCTCTCCCTCCCTGTACCTCCCGATCAGCTGTTTTGTGGCATGCAGGAGGGGAGGGAGGGGAGGGGAGGGGGGCAGGAGCGAGGGAACGGCAGGCTCAGGGGAGGGGGCGGGAAGGGGTGGAGGGGGGCCAGGGCCTGGGGCAGAGCCAGGGGTTGAGCAGTGAGCACCCCCGGCACATTGGAAAGTTGGCACCTGTAGCTCCAGCCCCAGAGTCGGTGCCTATACAAGGAGCCGCATATTAACTTCTGAAGAGCTGCATGTGGCTCCGGAGCCACAGGTTTGCCACCCCTGCTCTAGACTGAAATTGTCAGGATAAACTGTTCTTAAATTTGCAATATCTCCTAATGTGAAGGTGAAAGAAGTTTCATGTATCTATCAGGTGTTTGGTGTAAAATGTGACACAGACCAAGGGTTGGTAAGTTTGATTTAATGAACATTATCCTGGATATTGCAACAAATGTTTTTTCTCTCTGTCTTTTGGAACAGGATACATGACAATTTTATCTAGTTAATACTACCCAGCATAATGGGTATTTTAAAAAGTAATGTATGTGTGGTTAGAGAGAAACACAGAGAGTGATTCACATTGACAAAAAGATGGGCAGCCTCAAATTACACAGATTCAAAATGACACAAAGGAGAATAAAATCCTTAAGGACATTGATTTGTGACTTTCACTACAGACTATTAACCAGAGGGTTAGTGTTAGAGCTGGTTGAAAATTTTCCATGAAAACTGTTTGGGTGGAAAATTGGGTTTTCAATTAAATAAACTTTTCACAGAAAATATCTGGTTTCCACAGAAAATTATGATTTTTTTCCATTGAAAAACTAAATCCCTGAAAAATGTACCAAGAAACAAAATATTTTGATTTTGATTTCCTATCATGGTGCCTCATGGGAGTTGTAGTTTGATGTTCTCATGTTGCCATTCTCCTCTATGAGTTTGGCTCCATGGTACATCTCCCATGATGCACCATGGCCAGAGACTCTCATTATGCAATTACTTTCCCTCACCATGAGAGGAGACAAAGTTGCATCATGGAAGCCAAAATCTGAACACAGGGAAGCCAGCCTATTGAGTAAAATAGGGGCATGAGGCAACTGAACAACACCTTCCGTGAGGCACACGGCAGCATTTCTGAATCAAAATAGTTCATTTTTGGCCAAGACATTTTGGCTTTCAATTTTTCACCAGACATTAAAATTTTTCTGTGGAAACATTCAACAAAAATGATTTTATTTTAATTTCTGTTGAAATTTTTCAACCAGCTCTTGTTAATATAATAATAGCTGCTTGTTGATAAATTTAAAACCGTGTATTTTTAAAAATAATACAGGAGTTCTTTAATGAGCAACCAGAACTATTAAAGCACTAAAGCAAACCTCATCTTAACATGGAGCCATTTTATCTAGAACAGATAACTGCAAATAGATTAGAAGATACCAAGGGTACATGATTAAAAAGAGATGAATTAGGGTTCTTAATTTATAACATTCTATGGCCTTTCTAGCAGCCAGCAGTATAATCTGTCATATTGCTCTCAAGATTGATTCTCATTCTCTTAAGAATTGTGAGCTGGGTTGTATATCTTTTTCATACACTCTTTGGGGGGGGGGGGAGAAACACTCTTCAGACACTTAAGGTAGGGGGGAGAAAGTGAGCTTCTGATCAACCTCATGTCTACTTAAACCTTTTAAACACACTTTTAAGAACATTTGCTGAGAGTTAGGCTTTGTCTACACTAGCACTAGTTGGCAAAACTTTTGTCGGTCAGGGGTACAGAAGAGCCGGTGTGGACAGTGCTATGTTGGTGGGAGACACTCTCCACCTGACATAGCTACCACTGCTCGTTGGGGGGTGGTTTAATTATGCCAGTGGGGGGAGAGCACAGAGCAGCTACACAGGAGACCTTACAGTTGTGCAGGTCTGTAGTGTAGACATAACCTAAGATTCAGCCATCTAGTGGCTCTATCATTCCTGACCTTGTACTCATAAATTACTCCTGGTTTTACTTCCTCTGTTGCCAAGAATCTCTGGTGCAGACTTCAGCTAATCAATAAGCTATGACAATTTACACTACCTGAGCACCTGCCTTTCTCTTGTGAATAGGGTGACCAGACAGCAAGTGTGAAAAATCGGGACAGGGGGTGGGGGGTAATAGGCGCCTACATAAGACAAAGCCCCAAATATCAGGACTGTCCCTATAAAATCGGGACATCTGGTCACCCTACTTGTGAAGCTGCTAATCTCTCTCTGCCAGTGTCTAAACCCTGCCTAATGATATCCAAGTACCTAAGTCATGTTGGACAACATTTTCAAAATGGATGCCTAAAGTTAGGCTTCAACATCCACATGTAAGAATTTTTAAATGAGTGATATAATTTTCAAATTTGCCGAGCCCAAAGCAGTTTTAATTGACCTGAATGGAATCTGCTGGGTGCTCTGCACTTTTGAAAATCAGGCAGGTGCCTAAATATGGGTTTAGGAGACTAATTATAGGATCCTATTTAAAAAAAAAAATCTTGGTTCCTCAGTAGTAGAAAGATATTTGTGTAACTTTACTGGCTAAATCCTTTCAGCCTAAATAGGTCTTCTTTGGATTATAGCAATGTCTATTAGAGTTACCTATAGTGTTGAATTTTTTAAAGGAAACAACAGACATAGCCTCTGAAAAGAATTTTGATCTCTCCCAGTCATTTTCTGACACCCTCTCCCTCCAAAAACGTTTTATAAATAAAAATATTCAGTGGGGAAAAATTGTTTGTTTGTCTCCCATTAACCTATTTTTGGCAATTATTGGTCACATTTTTAATGGGCAAGATCCTTAGCCAATGTAAATCAGCTTAGTTCCATATAAGACAATGGAACAACTTTGATTTATGCCAAATGTGGAGCCAAAATACACATGTGGTGGAAAATTTCAGATGTCTGATAAAATGAATAGTTTGCAAACAATTTACGACAGTATTATCCTTGGCATTTTTACATTTAATTTTCTTACCAACAGTATTTTTGAGGTTTAGCCCCATTAGACTAAAGTTTTATGAACCTTACTTGCCGCTCCTTTAGTTGTTTTTGTAGTCATTTATCTTTAGAGTTTATATACAAGTTTCACGCTCACTGTAAAGCTCTTTCACTGTCTTCAGTGGGTTCTGAAGCATGCTCACAATGTCAAACAAGTACTAAACTCTTGCATAAATATCTGTTTAGAATAAACTATAAAAATCAGCATTTCCCCCCATTGGTGCTACTCCAAATTCATACGCGATTGGTTGTGACATTTCACACTCACAAATTCCCATGTTTTTCAAAAATGTAATGTGGTTTGATGTTGCTACATGTGATGAACTAGGAAATATCTATTTTTTTCTGAATATGGGTACATGCCTCTGTGTGTTTGTTATGATGGCTTATTTGTTATGGAGTTAAATCAAAGGAGCATGTTGAGGGAGAAAACAGGAAATGGAAGAACAGCAAAACTAAAATACCTGGGTAAATAGCTTCAAAGGAGTTATGATAACAATGGCTGGGCCATCACCTGGGAAGTAGCTACTTAGCTGGTTCCATCCAAGCTAGAATGGTTAACTCTTCCCAGGCCAAACCTAGCATCAAAGAGGAACCTAAATCTTAAAGTTGCTGGCTTCAGAAAGGAGGAGGGAAGCTGCTTATCAACAGACTGAAGCTAACACCCAAACTGACAGACACGAAGACAGGAGTTACAGGGACTTCAGCAACCAGGCTGGCTCTCCCAACCCAGAGATGGAAATAAGCTTGAACTAGCTGAGCTATGGATAGAGTGGTGAAGATTAGGTAATGAAACATTCTTGTAGGACTCTTTTGTTTTAACCCATTTTCCTAAATGCTAAGTTGCTTTTGGCAATTTAAAGCTAACTAATACAATAAAATAGTAATAAGAATGTTTTGAAGATGCTGTTTTTGAGTAACATTAATCAGCTGTTATCACAGGCACCTGGAGAGATAGGGCTTAAAGATGACTAACACAGTTGGCCAGTCACATTAACATGGTTGGCAACAGGGGACTGCTGCCCATAGATCCACTCTAAGAATGTTTGGGTTCCATCCACAGTGAGGTGCAGGGAGCCACGTCTGTTGCATCTAAGTTGTAGTTTGCCCTATAACCACAACACTATAGCAACTTAACAGTGCATACTGAACATACTGTAACTTTTCTCTGTCATTGTCTCTGACCTATGAGCTATAGATTTAGAAAGAAGTGGATTCTCCTAGCCTGCAGTAGTTACTGCACCAGATCATTGCTTTCAATGGGGAAATCAGATTGCTTCCTGAGGACAGAACGTTGTTATCATTAACTTTATCGCTGCAGCTAGGTGTCATGCATAATGTATTAATTAACATTCTCCATATTATTCATTACTATGGGCAAATCACAGAAGAGTCCCTTGGAACTGTTAACTCTGATTTTCATGGGAAATAAATTTCATCCTGCTCTCCTGGATCTTTGATTTCCCTATAAACTCTAGTACTTAATTGTAGTTAATTAAGTGGACACTGATCAGGATAAATTTTAGATGATCCTACCCACAAAGAACAAACCTTTAGGAGTCATAAATAATTAAAGTTGTGGAGAATATGACTGAATGAGGAATGGTTATTGTGCTATACTGGGATAAAAATGAAATGAGGGAATTTGCTTAACATAACTCTGCTAATCTGGAGAGACACTTTCCAAAAATAAATGACAATCATTCTGGGTGTGATGGCGAGTGGCCCTTCCATATCTATGCAGGCCTGGAAGGACTGAGTTAGAAGCTTGTCCTGCCTTGCTCAGTTGTGCAATTCCTGCACTCTGGAGATTTCAGGTGCTTTGTTTCTGCTTCTTCTCGCTGAAAAGTGAGCAGTACAGAGAGTGTCGAGGAAGGGTGAAGAGGACCATGGTCATGATATCAAATGTCCTTTCCACACATGCCAGCAGAGTACCAGGACTGGATAGAGATGATTGCTCATCCCATGGGAGAGACTGTCTGCCTGAGACACCATCTCTGATCTTACTCTTGGGGTGGTAGCCCCCAAACAGAGCTATAGCTTAAATACCACAATTTTGCTCCATTATATATTCTCAGACAAAGGATATATTAACATGGGGCTAAGGTTGAATATACATATCAGTAAAATAAGGTAAAATATGTTCGAGGGTGTTGCAATTCTCCTAAGGTACAATCTAGCATCTTAACCACAAGACCATCTTAATTTTCACAGGCAAAAACCATTAAATAGGGAATGAACAGAACAGGGCAATTTATCGAGTGATTCATTCTCTGTCATCTAGTCCCAGCTTCTGGCAGTCAGAGGTTTAGGGACACCCAGAGCATTGAGTTGCATCCCTGACCATCTTGGCTAATAGCCATTGATGGACCTATCCTCCATGAAATTACCTAATTCTTTTTTTAACCTTGTTATACTTTTGACTGTCACAACATCCCCGGCTACAAGTTCCACAGGTTGAGTGTGTGTTGTGTAAAAGAACTTCCTTATGTTTGTTTTAAACCTGATGCCTATTAATTTCATTGGGTGACCCCTGGCTCTTGTGTTATGTGAAAGGGTAAATAAGCACTTCCCTATTCACTTTCTCTACGCCATTCATGATTTTATAGACCTCTACCAAATCCCCCCTTAGTCATCTTTTTTCTAAGCTGGACAGGCCCAGTCATCAGCTGTACAATTGACCTATTGAAAGAAGGCAGATACACCTTGTGACTCAGTCAGGCATGCAGGGACATGCCTATGGACAGAACTCTAATTTTTTTTCATGCCATGTGCCGGAATGCTTGTCTTTGGAACAAAGAAAGAAAGGACACATGACAAGAGACTATAAAAGGTTGCTGCAGCTCCGCCATCTTGTCTTTAATCCTGCTTCTTACCTCTGGAGGGACTTTGCTACAAACTGAAGCTCTGAACAAAGGACTGAATGACCCATCCCAGCTGTGGATGTACTCCAAAGACTTGATTTGAACCTTCAGTTTATTCCATCACTGCTACAAGCCTGAACCAATAACTTTGCCGTTACTTAATGTAATTGATTCCATTTAACCAATTCTAGCTCTCATCTATATCTTTTTCCTTTTATGAATAAACCTTTAGATTCTAAAGGATTGGCAACAGCATGATTTGTGGGTAAGATTTAATTTGTATATTGACCTGGTCTGGGGTTTGGTCCTTTGTGATCGAGAGAACCTTTTTTCTTTTACTAGGGTATTGGTTTTCATAACCATTCCTCCCCATAACTAGTGGCACTGGTGGTGATACTGGGAAACGGGAGTGTCTAAGGAAACTGCTTGTGTGACTTATTGTTAGGCAGTGGGGTAAAAACAAAGTCTTCTCTGTTTGGCTGGATTGGTTTGTCTTGGTGTGCACAGGAATCCCAGCCTTGGGCCATAACTGCCTGGCTTTAAGCAATTTGTCCTGAATTGGCACTCTCAGTTGGGTCCCACCAAAGGCAGCACCGTTACACTAAGAAAGAGTATTCAAATGCTGCCTGTGCACAAGATTATTCCTTTTGTTAAGATCACTGGGGAGAAAGAAATAGCCGGACAACAGGTATGAAATTTCTTAATGTCCCATACTTTCATTTAATTCATAAACTAACTCCCCATTTATTTACACATTCTTAGAGAATATATTCTGTATTCTGAGAGTACTACTATTTTCTTCATACGTAATAAAGTGGTTGAATTTCTGTTTTGAGTGCAAAACTCAACTCAGCTTTAACTATGGAATTGAGAAAAGTGCTTCTGTAATAATAGTAGAAGTAACAGTGAGTGCTATCATTAAAGCTCCATAACAGTTTCTACTTTCACCCGACTATCAGACACATAACTTTCTGCCATGTTTAGGCTTAAATGTTTCAGGCTAGTGTATGACTAAATTTGATTTAAAAAACAAAACAAAAAACAAACAAAAAAACAGCGTAGGCCATTTTTGAGTAAGACATATGGGGGTAACAAAGGTGGGTATTTTTCCCCATTATAAAACATTTCAGACCTTTTTCTGGAACAGCTCTTTTCAGCTGTGATTTTTGAAAACTGAAATCTGGCATGGAAATAGGTCTCACTGAAGAGCAGAGATGAGAAGAATAAAAGATGACATAAAATGGCAAGAGATAAAATAAGGAAAGGTAGAGGAAAATGTCAGATGGGCTCTACTATTCAACCTTTTTACTAATACAAAAACAAGGGAACTACCAATGAAATTAGAAGACAGCACATTTAGAAGTTATAAAAGGACTTTGTGTATAAAACCATGTATAACTAATGTATGGATCTCACTGCCACAATATATTATTTTTGTCATTCTTAGTGAATAATACTAATATGATCCACGGTTATATCACCTTGGACAAAAATGTATAAGGATTATAAACTCATGTTTCAAGGCATAAGCCAACAGTCAATGACTTAGGCTTTAGGCATGCTATTGAAAATGTATCCAATTTATAAGTTTCATACTTTCCTATGAATCAGCTAATCACAGACACACAATACTAGGCTAGATGGATCATCGCTCTAAACTGGTATGGCAATTCCTTTGGCTACAAAATAATTTTAAGTACCAACTTTCCACCGGAATATTGCCACTTCAGTAAGGCTATCCTACCAACAGGTGGCAGCACTGGAAATGAGGTTTACCCAACATATCTGATACTTTCAATTGAAAGATTAAGTTCTAGCTTTAAGTCTGCATTTCTTTAGTACATCTGGGTGGAGCTGGCAATTCACCATTATGTAGACTGACAAAAAAAGTTGAAAAATGGAAGTTTTCTGCCAAAAATGGGAAAAAAATAAATTTAGAAATATCACCATGGTTGTTGTAATTTGGATGCCTCATGTCCCCATTTTCATCTATGGGCTGGGCTCCATAGCTTGTCTTCTTCTCCCATGATGTACCATGGTCTTTCCTTTTGCTAAGTCACCATAATGTATTATGGGAGTTCCCAACTGTAGAGAATTATGGGAGAGGTATCAAACTGGGGACCTTGGCCCATAGATAAGAATCGGGCCATCCCCCACCTGAACTACAACTGCCATGAGTCACCACAGCAGCATTTCTGAGTCAGTTTTTTTGGTTTTGCATCAACATGTTCCACTTTTAGGACAAGAATGTTTTGGTTTCTGGTTTTTGTTTGTTTTTGTTTTTGACAAGTCTAAGTTCTCCATGGAAAAAAGACACAATGAAAAAAAATATGTTGTCTACATCTATATTTCCATTGAGAAACAAGTTAAACACCAAATTTTCTACCAGTTCTAATTTAAATGCATTTCTTGGTAAGCAAATTTCCTTTGTGTTCCAAATTACAACAGGGGGAGGGGGAGGGGGAAGGATGAAAAAAATATCTCCTGGACATCTGTGGATGTTTACAGATTAATATGTTGAGAAGCATATTACTTTCTGTAAACACTCACTGTAATGTAAACAATCTTTACAATGCTGGCTTATTCATCTACCATAGCAGCCTGCATACTTAAAATGTTTCTCCAATAATGAAAGTTCTGGTTAAGAAGTCCCCTACTGAGAACACTTAGTTGAGATCATTAGTGTCTTGTATTTTAATTTAAAGAAAATTATCTTTTTAGCTTCACTTCTATTTTTTTGTCACCACATTAAAAAGAAAGCGAACAAGCTCCAATCAAAGAGAAAAAATACAATATTGCTCCTGAAAATGAGTGTTAAATACATTTCTTTGTAATATGCTCATTTTAGCCTCTTATTAATTGTTATTAATAATATATTACATTTCAGATCAAAAGCATCTGCAAATTTCACTACAATTAGCTTGTCTAAGATTAACTTTGTCCATGAAAGTAAAATGTCATAAAAAAAATTACACTTTGAAAAGTTTCAATTCTATAGAAAAAGGTGATCCCAACATTAATATATAACAGGTTGTAGGTAATTTTTAACACACCTTTCACCTTTATATAGCAAAAAATATTTGTATTAAAATTAGGTGTGATACCTAAATTATTTCATTGCAAACTATTAATTTTTCAAGATTCAAACAAAGGGCGGGGGAGGGGGGGGGGAGACAGTGGTCTGAAATGCAAATGAAATAATAAACAATCCTGAGCAGGTTATGGGAAGGCTTTTGTCTGCTGAAGGAATACATATTCTGTGAAGCAAGGAAACAGTTCAAAATAAAACAGAAACTAACTACAAGTGCTTATAGAAAACACAGGGGGGTTGTTATACTGTATCTCTAATTATTTTTATCTTTCTTATATCATTCTTTCCCATCACTGTACTAACAACCATTCATCCTCATGAAGGAAAATAAGTCAACCATTTGCATGAGCTTTGCTTCCAGGAAGTTTTTGGGGAAGCGGGGGGAAGGGAAAGCATCTGACCCCAGAACTAATATAAAGGCACAGGAATTCTGTATAGACAGCCCTGTGTATCCAGCACATCTCAGGGCCCATGGAACTTGAGGACTTCCTCAGTCTGGTGACCAGGAGTCAAACCTTACTGCCCTAACAGAAGAATTTGGAGGCAACTGTGTAAAGTGAATCTCATGGAGACCTTCCTTCCTTCAGAAAGGGCACAATCTGGCCCTAGGCTTCCATCATTTAATATACTGCCATGTGATTCAATGTCTAATTCCTCTCTATGGTAATCCAGGATTTATCACCAGATTTTCAAAAGAAATTTCAAACTAAGAGTAGACCTTTCAACTGAAACGGGGAAGGGGATGTTATTTGCAGGGGAGAGGGATAATCCAAAGCTAAATTTCTCAAGGTAGAATGTTTAATACGAACCATGTTTGTCCATCTCGGTCTTGCTACAATGTGGTCCTGAGAACCCACTCCTCCTCGGATGAACAGCTGACATACAGCATCATCAAGTTCACTTGTGTATATCTAGTATCATTGCTGCCTCCATCCAGTATTCACTCATTGTCTCATTTAGACCTCGAGTTAACAGGTTTAAGTCTTTTCTTCCCAAGAACTGGAAACCCAGATATACACCATAGCATGTGGTAATTATTATATATCGTCACTTCAAGAAGAGGCAGTCAAGTGTCTAAATAACTTAGTAGTACATATCTGGCTTAATCTTAGAGCTAGGTAAAATAAAGCATCACATTTATTACACTAAGAACAAATATAAACTCACATGGAACTGTAAGCATTAAAGAAATAGTTTAATACCCAAAAACTTCTCATCTTACCCAGCCTATGTGAGTCTACCTAGAGCTTCTTATTTATCTACAAATGTACACACATATTGTGCCGTGATCTGTCTGTGCCCAGTGTCACTTCCCACCACCAACCCTTGCTGCTGGGTTAGTAGGATGGATTTGGGAGTCCCTCACTTTCTCTGAGCTCTCTCCAGCATCTTCAAGTTCCCTCCTCAGAGCTCTACTAACCCTTCTTTAGTTAGCCCCCTCTCCAAGCAAGTCTAGCCAGACCTTCTGTCTGGCCCACCAACTGCTTGTGGCGGCCCCATCACCATTCCCAGATCTCCCTCCCTTGAGATCCACTCTGCAATTGTCACCAGGACCAAAAAACCCAGAAGCTCCACCCCCTCTTGTGACATCACTATTGCTGATGTCACCAGCCTCAGCAATTCGTTTGCAGGAGGTAGAAGACCTACCCCAACAAAGTGTTATTTGCATATTCAGTCACTTAGTATTTGTCTAAGAATCAACATTATAATAGGATTTGGACTGCAGCACACAGAGTTATTTGAATCAAGGCTTGGTGGTAAACACCATTTTTGGAACAATGGTTTTCCACAGACTTGTAGAAGAGTCACAAGGGAATCAGGCCCTTTGTTCTCCATTCCCACTGTGTGAGTCTCAGAGGAACCTGTGCATGGAGCTTCCTGCAGATAATTTCCTATATGTGTGGTGAGGCGGTGGGGGAGCAGAGAGTTTATTTTCTGCAGGGCAGGGTGTGAGAGAGTGCATCTCTAGTCTCCAAGTTCCCTCACCAGCTGTTGTAGTGGAGTTGACAAAAGATATTGGTTCCATATCCATTGCATCTTCAGAGCAGAATGCTATTAATGCAAAAACAAAAACAAAAAACAAAAACCCAGCAACTGATACTGCTCCCAAGAGACCATACTGCATCACAATAATACATTTTCATAAACTAATTTACATACTGTACCTGCCAGCTGTTGTTAATACAAACTGAGAATGACTCACTTGATTTGGCATGTTGTGATTCTCTACTCTTCACAAAGACTCTCAGTTTTGAAAATGTCACTCTAGATTTGTGTTCTATAAAATGCATGTCATGGCATCCAACATCATTCACTGACTCTGGGATTAAAATTAAGGGCAACCAAATAAAATATATGGATGTATTTCCATAGCATTAAGTATGTATTTAATTAGGCCCTGGTGCTACCAAGTAGCCTATGGTTACAATTAGCTCTTAAAAATATTAAGAGGAAACTTAAGGATTTGGGTCAGGGTTCAGATAGTGTAA
This sequence comes from Platysternon megacephalum, assembly GCA_003942145.1. NCBI lineage: Eukaryota > Metazoa > Chordata > Testudines > Platysternidae > Platysternon > Platysternon megacephalum. The sequence goes on from QXTE01000182.1 coordinate 31,474, forward strand.
TTAGGGTTCATTATATTTAGTTGTGCATCCATAGATTTATGCCTGAAAGGGATTGTCTCTGCATGAATTTCTCCCTTTTGTATGAAAGAGGATACTCAAAAACCTGTTTGGCATCATGTGTCTCCCACCCACGCTCTGGCCTCTCCACACAGTTTGTCATTTGTGCTGATGCAGGAGGCAGTGTATGGGCAGATGTAGGGAAGGGGTGGACCAGGAAGAAATAAAGGATTATAGGAACTGTAACAGAGGTATGGGGACAGGAAGAAATAGATGGTTATACCTTTTCAGCCTGAATGGCTAGCCAAATTTGTAGGGTCTGGCAGGCTGTTCCAATTAGGAATAGAAATTGATGATGGAGTCAAAGAACGTACAAAGTTCTCTTTCTCTAAACATAACCAAACACAAATAGTTCCTTTGCTTACAGCCACAAACATCTTTCAGCCACCATCAGACCCAAAAGCCGTCTCGTCAGGCTTGGCCAGAGAGAGATGGCGGAGGCCCATGCTGGGGCCACATGCTGCTGACGTCAGCAACTGCCAGCATATGAAATGGGGGCTGGCACATGGGTCCCAAATCCATACACTTGCTTGGGTCTGTGGTGAATGATCAGGGTGCAAGAGAACACAGGCCCTCCCAAACTAGAGCACCCCCTGGAGTCCTGGGTTGGAATCATCCTGCTATCATGCAAGGGAAAAGCCTCTGGCTTCCCTCAAACCTCTATCTCATATACTCATGTAGCAATGGGTAGGACCTGTGTCTGTCCATAATTCACTCCATATAGCACCCTCCTTCAGAAAAAGATAAGAAGTATTTTCTTATGTTTCAACTCTGAAATGTATGTTTCTCCATAAATAGGGCACTTTCTAACTTTTTTGTATCTGAAGCTCAAGTGATATACAGGGAGAGTAAAGCATAATAATACTGTAAATTTGCCCCTTCCCCAATATGGGAGAGAAACCTCAGGCTGCAGTATTAGTCTTGGTATTTCACAATTAAGAAGGAGCAGTATATTGAATGAGATTACATGCTGTGTGCACCACACATAGCTGCAGGCTGAAGGTGTGGGGGATGGGAACAGGGGCATACATGGCTTTAAACCACTTTTGAACCCCTTACAAACAGAACAGAATCTGCAGAACCTGGGTTTTCTCTGAGAGTGAAAAAGCAGTATTGCCTACTGGAATCTCTCAAAGAAGAAAGAGCAGTGACATTGAAGCAGAAATCAGTTTACCTCCTTCAAAGGCAACAGCTATCTCAACCAAAATCGCATGGTTAATAAATTCAGAAAAGCTATTGACAGACCTAACAGGATCTGTATGATCATCTGGGACTTGGTCCAACACTAGAGGATCATTGGTCAATCAGACCATTCCACATCTAGATCTAAAACCCAACTAAAAGGGACAATAGAAATAGGGAGACATCACACCTGCAACCATCTCAATAACATTCCCTGGAAAAAGGAGATTAGAGACGAGGCAATAGTAGGTGAATATGTTACCATGATGACATGACAATTTATTGAGCTGGACCTAATAATTGCTTGTTTAAGTGATTCTGAGATCTTGACCTCCCAAAGAGATGATGAGCCAGACTGTATGCCACCCCAGACAGATTCATTGGTTGAGATTTCATGGCTGCTGTGGTGAAATAGGAGGGAAAATATGTTATGTATCTCTAGCACACTCATAGTAGAAATCTTCACAAATGTTTATGCTATAGTTGGACAAATTCACAGTGCAATTTCACCTATTAGTGCTCTAGTTTCATCTTTTTATGCTTAATTTGTTGCAGGTCATCTATATACTAAGGTGACTTGTGAAGTTGCCACAGAGATAAGGGCATGAAGGAGCTACCTTATTGATAGCGGAGGACACAAGATGGTTATAATGCCTTACAAAACTATCAACACACTTCTCCATTAGCTGTTATGCAACAAAAGGGCCATTAATCTCTGAGGGAAGACCAATAAAATAGGTTTCTTACACATACTGGGAACCCAGGTTGAAAACTTTCTAGTTGTATAACATCATGACTGTATATTTGAATATGACTATTACAACAAGAACAGTGCAAAGTAGAAGATTTGTAGACTTAAAAATTCAAGAGAACATGTTATATTTTGTAGCTACTAGAAACTTATGTTGAACATGGTAAATGACTGAATATATAAAGATGAATACTAATCACATATGTATCCGTAACACACAAAGCAGCAGCAGCTAAAATTACCCACAGTCACAAGTGCATAAATAAAACATGTGTTTATATGCTCTGCACAAATATAGCATACTTTAAAGTTGAAACACCTAGCTATCCTACAGCAATCTTCCTGGAATACCAAGACACAATACATCATTTTTTTCTCAAGCTGCATAGATTATTATCTTAACCTTTTAAACAGTAAAGACATAATAAGATTACTATTTTTAATACCCATAAACAGGCAAAGTTTTAAATTTAAAACTGCAAGGTTTCTTAATGTAACCTTTGCTTTATGTGATATCACATTATAGTTTCTTTCATCTATAGATCTTGAAATGTTTTATAAAAGGTGGATAGCATGAATATCCTTGATTTACAGAGAAGAGGATAGTGACTTGGAAGAAGTCACAAAATGAGTGGGAAGCTGGGAAGAACAAAAGTCTCCTAACTAGAGCTGGTCAGGAATTTTTGGATAGAACAGTTTTTCACTGGAAAAATACCAGTTTGTCAAAATCGAGATGGTTCATAGAAACTGTTTGCTTTGATGAACTTAGACTTACAGACTTTAAGGCCAGAAGGGACAGTCATGATCATCTAGTCTGACCTCCTGCACATTGCAGGCCACAGAAACCTTACCCATTCGCTCCTATAGTAGGCTCATAACCTCTGGCTGAGTTACTGAAATCCTCAAATCTTGATTTAAGCACTTAAAGTTACATAGAATCCATCATTTACTCTAGTTCAAACCGGTAAGCAACCCATACCCCACACTGCAGAGGAAGGCAAAAAACCCCTAGGGTCTCTGCAAATCTGACTTGAGGGAAAATTCCTTCCCAACCTCAAATATGGGGATCAGTTAGATAAACCCTGAGCATGTGGGTATGACTCACTAGCTGGACACTTGGGAAACTATAGTAACTCAGACTCCTCCCCATCTAGTGTCCCATATTTTACCATTGGGGATATTTGCTGGGAGCAGTTGCAGATGGGCCATATGCCATTGTAGTCAATCTCATCATACTATCCCCTCCATAAAGTTGTCAAATTCAGTCTTAAAACAAGTTAAAAGGTTGTTCCAGAACTTCACTACTCTGATGGTTTCAAACCTTTGTCTAATCTCAAGCCTAAATTTATTGATAGCTAGTTTATATCCATTTGTTCCTGTACAAACATTGACCCTTAACTCATCTCCCTCCCTGGTGCTTATCCTTCTCATGTATTTATAGAAAGCAGTCATATCTCCTCCCACACAGGCAGTTAGTTCAGAGTTCTAGTGCACTTTGAATTCATACCCTAGCTTGCTGCTCACTAACTTCCCCTTGTAGACAAGCCAATAGTCCCATTTCAAACAGCATTATGTTAATGTACACTAGAAAACTTTTAATGCATGTCAGCTGGGTTCACACATGCCCATTAGTATGTGCCACCCTTGTGGAATTTACATCTGTCTAGTGTGGACTAAGATACAACCAAACATCTATGATGGAAATACGGAATGTGCACAGGATGAGTAGCTATACACTGCCAAGAAGCTCACTCTGTTTCCTTTTTCAGAACAACACTGGCTCAGTTTACAGAGTGTACAAAGTTCACACTTTAGATAAAGTTAAAAAAACAAACAACCCCCCAAAACTTGTTCTCTTCCTCACTGATGCTTGCAGCTGCCATCTTATGCTTTGAAGCCCTACAGCACCCTCATGTCCACAAGTTGACAAAAGCTGGAAATCTTTGGCTGCTGCTGTTCTAAAACAGGCATCAGGCTCCTTATTCTTTTTCAGGCAAATTATTACTTGAAGTGAGCAATTCACAAATTCTCTCAGTTCAATAAACTTGACGGACGGACAAGTAGCATTTTAACTTTTGTCTTTTTGAAACTGTTACATACACTACAAATTGATTGAGTTTGGATAGAATCAGGTTGTTCATTGAGCCTTGAACTTTTTATTAGTCAGTACTATATTGAATGTCATAAAAACAAGCAAATGTAAACTTCTGTTTTCTGGTGGTGAAAATATATACAAAGGTCACTGTTTAATTTAGCTTATTTTTAGCCTCTGCACCAGTCACCAGCTTGTGATGAATATGATGTCTCAACATGCACTCAGAGACATGACACCCATTATGAAAAAGCACTGGTGCATGCATGTAGAGCAGGGGTGGGCAAACTATGGCCCGGGGGCCACATCCGGCCCTTCAGACTTTTTAATCTGGCCCTCGAGCTCCCGCCAGGGAGCAGGGTTGCGGGCTTGCCCCCGCTCTGCGTGTGCCGTGGCTCCCGGAAGCAGCAGCAGCATATCCCCCCTCCAGCTCCTATGCATACGGGCAGCCAGGGGGCTCCACATGCTGCCCAAGTGCCACCCCCGCCAATGGGTTTCCGGACAATGGGGACAGGGCAGTGTGCAGAGCCGCCTTGCCGTGCCTCCACGTAGGAGACAGAGGGGGGACATGCCGCTGCTTCCGGGAGCTGCTTGAGATAAGCAATACCCAGATCCTGCCCCTGACCCCCTCCCGTGTCCCAACCCCCTGCCCCAGCCCTGATCCCCCTCCTGCCCTCCAAACCCCTCGGTCCCAGCCCGGAGCACTCTCCTGCACCCCCAACCCTCATCCTCAGCCCCACCCCAGAGCCTGCACCCCCAGCCAGAGCTCTCACCCCCTCCTGAATCCCAACCCCCAATTTTGTGAGCATTCATGGCCCACCATACAATTTCCATACCCAGATGTGGCCCTCGGGCCAAAATGTTTGCCCACCCCGATGTAGAGGAAAGGTTCATTCTATTGGCATGCCAATATTTTGTTGGTTTGTTATCATGCAAATAAGGAATACAAATTAAGAATATTAAAAAATATTTTACAGAAATACATAGTAATGGAAGGGGGGGGGGGACTTTCCAAATTCATATGGAAAATAAAACAGAGAAATGTAACTTGCCAAAAAAATAAGAACAACCCAATTTGTAATAAATTTGGGTTTGCTGCATAACATCAGATCATTTATCACTCATCTTACTCTGTCTCTGGTAGAAGCCAACACTTGCTGTCGGAGATAGCAGTTGTGCCATCACAGAAGTAGAAGTTTACTGAGTGAACATTAAACCAGAGACCAAGGACTTCTCTCAGTTGCTCCTTTCTAAATATTAATTGGGGATACAAGCATATATCCACAGGCTCCCTGCAGCTGGTATTATCCCCCTCAGCTGCTGAACCATGCCTTCCACATTGACCTCCACCGCATAACTGCTTTTTGGCTAATCTCTGCAATACTCTCAGGCTGCCATTTTAAACTGTTCAACCCCACTGACTTGCTGGCCAACCTAACTGTGTGACCTAACTGTGTGACTGCCTCAAATATTGCTCATTGGATTCAACACTTGCCTGCTTGCTTAATTGTGTAGATCACCACATAATTTACTGTTTAATTAATAGATGAATCTATTGATTCTTCATCTAATTAATTCACTGCTTGACTAATTAATTAACTAATTCCCTGATTGCCTGTTTAACTGTTTACCTGAGTCTCTGCTTACCTTATTGTTTAGTTAATTCATTGCTCAATCAATTGTTTAACACATTATTGAATCAATTCGCTGCATAACTAATTGACTAATTCAGTGCCTACTTGTTCCAGTGATTCTCCCCTTTCAATCATTAGGTTCATTACACTTAGCCTCTGCTCCATCCACTCTCCCTACTTCCCCACTCACGTGCTCATCTCCTTCCTCTGCATATCCTCCTTTTCCTGCTTGCTTCTAGTGGCATCTCTCTCAACTTTAGTCCATTGTTTGTCCACTTCAACCACACCCTTCCCACTCATCTATCCTGCACCCCTCTAAAACATTAGGAAATGCAAGAACTAAGGTTTGCGAGCAGTCTCAGATCAGCCACTCGTGTATGTATTATGAAAGTATCGTCCAACATCATAGTCTACGATAGAACAAAGGATATATATTTCCGGAGTCCCAATCCAATGCCTTAATAATATATATACAGTCTTCAAAGGTTATACCAATATTGGTTTAATCTAAAAGCAAAAGTCTGCTAGAAAGCTAGATGCAAAGTTTCTCTTGAAAGCTGTGCAATTACCTTGAAGGATGCAGGGAGCAAGTTGTGAAAGCATTCCATGTAAAATGAATATTTTCTTTGTTCCATTATTAATAAATAAATAGGATACAAAGTCTGAGACTGTACAGTAATAAAATTAAAATAATTTTCAGCTGAAATGCAAAGAATATACAATTGGCAAAAATAAAAGGCTTTTCTCAAAAAGAATAAATGCATTTCAGCTATGTGTCCATAAATAGGATTAATAAATAGAAAACATGTGTTTGTGGACTTTCCCATATTCAGCAAAAGAAGAATTGTATTTGTCAGTGTATTGGAAGTCTTAATTATCTAAAGATACCACAGGCCTTATAGTCCTATCATCTGTTTGGCACACATGGGGATGGAAAGGTGGCAAACATGTATAAAATACCCCCATATGGAATTCTTCCCTTAGATTCACTAATGTGAGCGCTGTTCAGAGAAATGATGTGTAGTCATCGAAACAGGAACGAGGAATCAGTCACTATGATATTAATTTTATGTATATAATTTAAATAAAAAAAAGTTGTCTATCCAAGGCTCTAGGTGCCCAAACACACCGTTAATAATACGGATAAAATCCCAGCATATTAATCATTTCAACAGCCAGACCAGCTCCTATAGAGACTCCTTTCCACCCTTTCATCATTGTGGGATGCATACCCTCAGCCCTCTGCAAAAATTCAATAAAATAAATGTATTTTGCAGCATGTCCAGAAGGTCATAAAATTCGAGCTATTTTAGGTCACAGTGAGAATCAAGTTCTAGAGTCCAAGAGCCCTTACACAAGACACCCTGCCAGCCAGCCACTCTTTATTATATTGAGGGGGATCCAGCTTGAGTGCCTCTGCTGACCACAGCTATGGCACTATGTTGTATGATTCTCCCACAATGAACAGGGAGAACAAGTATTTCAAAAAGATCAATTAAGATAAATTAAAGCTGCCAAAGGAATCTTTAAACACCATAATGAGAGCACCTATCCTTAAGAAAAAGTGGCCCAATGACCCTCTTTTGCTAATATCATCAACAAAATATTGGATAGCCTAAGAAAATCTCTGCCTATTCTGCTGTTTGAATAATGGGACCTGTTGGCTTGATCTTTGCCGGTGATACTTTGTGATGTGATATGTGGGGGATGCAAGTGGCATGGAGTCTTCTTGTGTTAAGCATATGTGAATTATACAATTAAGTTTCTAAACAATTAAACCTTGATTGTTGTAATGGTGGTTTCCCCCCCCCCCCCCCCCCCCCCCTTNTCAGCCCCACCCCAGAGCCTGCACCCCCAGCCAGAGCTCTCACCCCCTCCTGAATCCCAACCCCCAATTTTGTGAGCATTCATGGCCCACCATACAATTTCCATACCCAGATGTGGCCCTCGGGCCAAAATGTTTGCCCACCCCGATGTAGAGGAAAGGTTCATTCTATTGGCATGCCAATATTTTGTTGGTTTGTTATCATGCAAATAAGGAATACAAATTAAGAATATTAAAAAATATTTTACAGAAATACATAGTAATGGAAGGGGGGGGGGGACTTTCCAAATTCATATGGAAAATAAAACAGAGAAATGTAACTTGCCAAAAAAATAAGAACAACCCAATTTGTAATAAATTTGGGTTTGCTGCATAACATCAGATCATTTATCACTCATCTTACTCTGTCTCTGGTAGAAGCCAACACTTGCTGTCGGAGATAGCAGTTGTGCCATCACAGAAGTAGAAGTTTACTGAGTGAACATTAAACCAGAGACCAAGGACTTCTCTCAGTTGCTCCTTTCTAAATATTAATTGGGGATACAAGCATATATCCACAGGCTCCCTGCAGCTGGTATTATCCCCCTCAGCTGCTGAACCATGCCTTCCACATTGACCTCCACCGCATAACTGCTTTTTGGCTAATCTCTGCAATACTCTCAGGCTGCCATTTTAAACTGTTCAACCCCACTGACTTGCTGGCCAACCTAACTGTGTGACCTAACTGTGTGACTGCCTCAAATATTGCTCATTGGATTCAACACTTGCCTGCTTGCTTAATTGTGTAGATCACCACATAATTTACTGTTTAATTAATAGATGAATCTATTGATTCTTCATCTAATTAATTCACTGCTTGACTAATTAATTAACTAATTCCCTGATTGCCTGTTTAACTGTTTACCTGAGTCTCTGCTTACCTTATTGTTTAGTTAATTCATTGCTCAATCAATTGTTTAACACATTATTGAATCAATTCGCTGCATAACTAATTGACTAATTCAGTGCCTACTTGTTCCAGTGATTCTCCCCTTTCAATCATTAGGTTCATTACACTTAGCCTCTGCTCCATCCACTCTCCCTACTTCCCCACTCACGTGCTCATCTCCTTCCTCTGCATATCCTCCTTTTCCTGCTTGCTTCTAGTGGCATCTCTCTCAACTTTAGTCCATTGTTTGTCCACTTCAACCACACCCTTCCCACTCATCTATCCTGCACCCCTCTAAAACATTAGGAAATGCAAGAACTAAGGTTTGCGAGCAGTCTCAGATCAGCCACTCGTGTATGTATTATGAAAGTATCGTCCAACATCATAGTCTACGATAGAACAAAGGATATATATTTCCGGAGTCCCAATCCAATGCCTTAATAATATATATACAGTCTTCAAAGGTTATACCAATATTGGTTTAATCTAAAAGCAAAAGTCTGCTAGAAAGCTAGATGCAAAGTTTCTCTTGAAAGCTGTGCAATTACCTTGAAGGATGCAGGGAGCAAGTTGTGAAAGCATTCCATGTAAAATGAATATTTTCTTTGTTCCATTATTAATAAATAAATAGGATACAAAGTCTGAGACTGTACAGTAATAAAATTAAAATAATTTTCAGCTGAAATGCAAAGAATATACAATTGGCAAAAATAAAAGGCTTTTCTCAAAAAGAATAAATGCATTTCAGCTATGTGTCCATAAATAGGATTAATAAATAGAAAACATGTGTTTGTGGACTTTCCCATATTCAGCAAAAGAAGAATTGTATTTGTCAGTGTATTGGAAGTCTTAATTATCTAAAGATACCACAGGCCTTATAGTCCTATCATCTGTTTGGCACACATGGGGATGGAAAGGTGGCAAACATGTATAAAATACCCCCATATGGAATTCTTCCCTTAGATTCACTAATGTGAGCGCTGTTCAGAGAAATGATGTGTAGTCATCGAAACAGGAACGAGGAATCAGTCACTATGATATTAATTTTATGTATATAATTTAAATAAAAAAAAGTTGTCTATCCAAGGCTCTAGGTGCCCAAACACACCGTTAATAATACGGATAAAATCCCAGCATATTAATCATTTCAACAGCCAGACCAGCTCCTATAGAGACTCCTTTCCACCCTTTCATCATTGTGGGATGCATACCCTCAGCCCTCTGCAAAAATTCAATAAAATAAATGTATTTTGCAGCATGTCCAGAAGGTCATAAAATTCGAGCTATTTTAGGTCACAGTGAGAATCAAGTTCTAGAGTCCAAGAGCCCTTACACAAGACACCCTGCCAGCCAGCCACTCTTTATTNTCACTGTGGTCTTTGAGTGACTAACTGACTGACTGGTGTCTGACTTTATCTTCATTCTCCTGGGTTGGTTCTATGGAGTTGTTTCCTGCCACTGGTACTCACTGTGCTCTTACAACACTCATTCCTGTGAGTTACCAGGTACCCCTTACTAAGCTTTTTCTGCCCTGATGTATTTTTTTTTAAAGGATGTTTACTGATTTGACCTTTTTGCTCCTGTTTTTGTAGCATCAGTTTTTCCCCCTCTCTGTCTCTGACATACACCCTTATTCTTATATATAGTTATTCATCCTCCCACATTAGCCTACACGCAGGCTGACTTGAGTGCAATTCACTAGTACAACACCAAGTAAATCAATGTTCCCATTTGGAGTATTGTTTTTGAGTTTATTCTTGCCTTCTCTATAAGGGACAATTGAGCAGAGTTAGATGATGTTGTTGACTAGGGTCATGATTTATGGATTAACTAGATGTTATTTAATGCACCCAAGGGCCAGTATTACATTTCATAGTTCTTTTATAGTTCTTTCTTGTGGCCTATACTTAAACTCTTAATAACCACACCATGGTAAACTTTCTATCTGTGTTTACCTAAACACATAGCCAAAAACTGCAAGTTACAGAAGCAGCTTTATTAGTTTTATTATATGATGGAAAATATTAACTGTGTTATAGTGAAAAAATCCTCAGCTTAGTGACAAAGCCACTCAGCTACTACAGTGCTGAGGTCTAGATTAGACTAGAAAAACGGTTAGTTTTGTCAAAACCGTTTCTCCAAACTAAATTTCACACAGATAAAGAAAAAACACGAAAGGAATAAAGGAAGAGAAAAAAGAATACTTAGTTGTTAGCCAATATATATTTGTAATACATATCGCATACCACGTTATTATATATCACATGAATGGTATTAATATTGTACACATCATATATTAATGGTGGGTAGTTATGCTAAACTATACAATATTGTGAGTTGTAGTGTGCTTTTCCCAAAATAATGTCATGCACATTAAGGTATATCCCATAATACTTTGAAACCGTTGAACTCAGGCAGATACAAAAGCCATCAGAAACAAGATGTATGAATATTATGTCATGGTACAGTAAGAAGGTGCCGCCACAGCCCACTGACAGCTGGAATGTGGCATCCAATACAAAGATAAGGAAGGCAGAGGACAATACAGAAAAACAAGATAAGAAACTGTTACAGACTGGTGGGTAAAATCTCAGGTGATGTATTGAGTGCTTTTAGCCTGTAAACAACTACAGTATGCTGAGTGCATATTTTCAAAGCACACCTTCTATGTAAAGTGACCACCATGAGATTGCGTCCCAAGAAGGGTGGTATTTATGTCTCCTTTTTATGGTGTACTACTTTGTCTGTGACTAACAAACTGACTAGGGTTGGGTATTTGGTCTCTTGAATATTTTAGTATTGAATCACAGGTATAGTCAATTTATTTGCTATACTTTATCTCGGTGGCTCTCAACCTTTCCAGATTACTGTACCCCTTTCAGGAGTCTGATTTCTCTTGTGTACTCCCAAGTTCCACTCACTTAAAAACTACTTGCTTTCTAAACCAGACATAAAAATATAAAAGTGTCAGAGCACACTATTACTGAAAAATTGCTGACTTTCTCATTTTTACCATATAATTTTAAATTAAATCAATTGGAATATAAATACTGTACTTACATTTCAGTGTTGTTGGTTATCCCTCGAATTGCATTTCCATATATAGTATATAGAGGTCATATAAACAGGTCATTGTCGGTATGAAATTTTGGTTGGACTGACCACTGGTGCTTTTTATGTAGGTCATTGAAAAACTAGGCAAGTACCTAGATGAGTTGATGTACTCCCTAGAAGAACTCTGCATAGTTCCATGAGTACACGTACCCCTGATTGAACCACTGCTTTAGCTATCACAGTTATTATCAGATAGCAGGTGTGTCAGATTTTGGTAGGGTGAATGTAATGCTGTAAGCATCTCTGTTATGATTATGGACATCTGGAAGCCAATGTGAGAAGAGCTATTTATTCTTAGAAGACCTAACGCTGTACTGAGCATGCTCCAGCATGTTGTGGAAGAGGAAGTTTTTCCAAGATGGAGGCTATCTAGTTGTCAATGTGAGCGTGTACGAGAATAAAATATCTCCTTATTTGGGCCTCTATATTCTACCTTGGTGACACGAATAAACTGAAAACAACTACCAGCAAGTTCTACAGAATGGGGGAGTGAGTGAGTGTATTTTTCAGGCTGCTGAAGTCATTTATCTGAGCTACAAAATTGATGCCACTGGCTTGCATCCAGTATAGGAGAAGGTAGAGGCTATTACCAAGGTACACTAAAGTCAGTGTCTGAATTGAAATCCTTTCTAGGCCTGCTAAATAATTATGGTAAATGTTTACCTAACTTGGATTCCATATTGGCTCCATTACACAAATTCCAGTGGGGTCAAATACAAAACAAAAAAATAGCTTTTGCAGAATCAAAGAAAGTGCTAACGTCATCAAATGTTTTAGTTCACTAGGATAGCCCGAAAGAACTAGTATTGTCTTCTGATGCCTCACCATATGGAGTAAGCTTGGTATTAGCCCACCAAATGTCAGCTGGATCTGGGTGTCCCATCAGTTGTGCACCAAGGTCACTAACTCCAGAAGAAGAAAATATTCCCAACTAGAACAAGAAGGGCTAACAGTGGTTTTGTGGGTAAAGAAGTTCCACTCTTACCTACATGGCAGGCATTTTGTTACACACTCAGACCATAAACCGCTGAAAGGTCTGTTTGGTGACAGCAAACCTGTGCCTCCTATGGCATCTGCTAAAATTCAGAGATGGACTCTCACCTTATGAGTTTATGACTATGGGTTTGATTATAAACCTGGAACAGCATTGGTAATGCAGATGCTCTGATTAGACACCCAAAGTGCCTCACCCTAGAGAAACCATCCTCTTCATTGAACTACTGTTCACTTCTCTAATCGATGCAGCACGGGTAAAGAGACAGAGAGAGACTCATTATTGCACAGAATGCTTACAAGTGGCTGGACACAGAGGGTAAGCACAGAGCTCCAACCTTATTACTCTCGAAAGGAGTCTTTAAGTGTCCAGGATGGGTGCTTATTATTACAGTCCGGGGTGATCATACCTCCAGCAAGAGGACCAGTGGTGGTAAAGTTATTACATGAAGCACATCCTGGCATTGTACTCATGAAGGGGCTTGCAACAATTGTGTGGGGTGGATTGGGAAATAGAGACTGTTGAGCAACGATTTGTGGTTTGCCAATCCAACTTCCATACACACCCAAAAGTTATTTTGCCCACATGGGAGTGGCCCCAGTGACCCTGGACAAGGCTTCATGTAGACTGTATTGGTCCATTTATGGGGAAATGTTTTTAATAATAACTGATGCTCATTCAAAATGGACTGAGGCACATGTAATGCCCTCCTCTATAGCCAAGGTTACAGTAAATAAACTTCAACTTACCTTTTCCATAGACAGTGGTGAGCAACAATGGTATCCAGTTCACTGGTATTGTATTTCAGGTATTTATGAAAAAACTCAGCAACAAACACATTATAACTGGGCCAAATCACACTTTACCAAATGGCCTAGTGGAGCGGACTGTGCAAATCATAAAAGAAGGTAGCATATAGTAGCATAGAAGCTAAGATGGCTAGGCTTCTTTTTCTTTATCATGTGACACCACAAACCACAATAGGAAAGTCACCTGCAGAACTCTTAATGGGAAGGAAACTAAGAACTTATCTTGGCTCTCTACAACTTGCTGAAGCTGCTAAGGTGAAGGAAAAGCAGGCAGCACAACATTTATATTATGATGTATGAGCATCACCAAGAACATTAGAGTTAAGATATGCAGTGTATGCTCTGAATTTTCTCAGTGGGTGACTGATTTATCAGATGGGAGGCACATTTGTAGCCATCACAATAACATTTGTCTGCAATACCATGAGGAGTTAGCTGTAGAGAATTCTTGTTTGCCTGTTGAGGTACTAGGTGATAATGGAGTTATTAGACTATCCAGTTACTACAGCCAGAAATAGTTAAATTACTAAGGACCCCATATCAACCACTACCACAGAATTGGAAGTTAAGCCTAAAGCCTTTTTGCACCTGTGACTTTTTGTACCTAATCAATGCACCATTCCAGAAGATCTCCCAAACCTAGAGACAGACTGGACTTGTACCATTAAGGCAATTATGCTAGAAAAGGCAGAATAATCCCTGAAGATTAGGGTAGTTTACCCCAACCTCTTAATTAGGATGTATTGTTTTATTGTTATACTGTTTTAAATTTCTTGTTACTAATAACTTAAAGGGAGAAAAGTGTAATGTTGTCGATATTTTTATGCTTATTGCCACCTGGTGGCTAATGTAAGAATAGCTGTTTACTGTTAGAAGCCCAAATGCTGCACTGAGCATGCACCAGAGCGTTTGCTTTAAGGCAGTGGGTCTCAACCAGGGGTATGTGTACCTCTGGAGGTATGCAGAGGTCTTCCAGGGGTACATCAACTCATCTAGATATTTGCTTAGTTTTGCAACAGGCTACATAAAAAGCACTGGCGAAGTCAGTACAAACTAAAATTTCATGCAGACAATAACTTGTTTATGCTGCTCTATATACTATACCTGAAATGTAAGTACAATAAAAGCTTTTTTATCCAGCATGTTGGGAGAATGTGGGGTGTCGGTAAGTGAAAAATTCTGATTAATTAAGAGGGAGGGAGTTTGGGTGTAGGAGGGGGGCGGGGTTGGGGTATGGGAGGATGTGAGCTCTGGTAGGGAGTTTGGATGCAGGAGGTGGCTCGGGGCAAGGGGTTGGGGCATGGGAAGGGTTTCAGAGCGCCGGATCCGGGGGGTGCTCACCTTGGGCGACTCCCCGCAAGCAACCTGTCCCTGCTATTCCTAGGCAGAGGCGTGGCCAGGTGGCTCTGCGTGCTGCCCCTGCCCCGCCCCACGCGCTGGCTCTGCTGCTCTCATTGGCCGGTTGGTACAGGGCCAGATAACACAGCTTTGACTGTACAGTATTTATATTCCAACTGACTTATTTTATAATGATATGGTAAAAATGAGAAAGTCAGCATTTTGTCGGTAATAGTGTGCTGTGACATTTTTCTATTTTTATGTCTGATTTTTGAGCAAGTAGTTTTTAAGTGAGGTGAAACTTGGGAGTACGTAAGACAAATTAGACTCCTGAAAGGGGTACAGTAGTCTGGAAAGGTTGAGAACCACTGGTTTAGAGTGACCAGATGTTCTGATTTTGTATAGACTGTCCTGATATTTGGTGGGGTTTCTTATATAAGCACCCCCTGAACCACTTCCTGATTTTTCACACTTGCTATCTGGTCACCCTAGTTTGGTTGGTGGTGGGGGTGAGGAATTTTGTCCACGAGGGATGGAGATTAGTTGTCTCTGTACCAGAATAAGGAGATCTTTTAATCTGTTTTGGGTCTCCATATACTACAGTGAACTACGCCTCTCTTTCCATGTACAGTGTTTAATAAGCAGACAAGGCCTATGTAGTTAGGCTAGAGAAACAACATGACCAGAGGTTTATTTGGCTTCATACCCATTAGGTCCACAACTTGCAGTGAAAAATTAAGAAAAGCAAAGAGGAAGGACAGACACAAAGCAAACAAAATAAGCAGCAACAAAGTAAGCAATAACCCATCCTTCAAAGTCTCTTTGCATTTCATATTTTTTCAATTAACAGAAAAGCTGTTGTTACAGTCATTCCCAGTGTCTTCCATTAGACTCCTTCAAAACAAACTCTAAACCAAATCAATGTGATCTTGAACCCAGTCTTGAAACATGTCCCATGGGACTGTCTGTTAAGTAAGGCACCACTTTACATGTGCAAGGATATCACAGTATCTGGTCCAATGGATTTAGCCCTTTTATTTTCAACAGTGGTTTAGTAGTATCTAATCCACTAAAAATAATGGTGCCTGGTTTTTCCAAATGTATTTACCAAATAGTTGGTAAATAGATGGGTTGTGTTTATTCTCTTTGGTTGTTTGCTTTGAAAAGTTTGTATCTATTATTCATGTTTTGGGCTATGTTGCCTATGCCATATGACATGGTTTCACTTTCCTGACTGGAGTTTCCAAATAGAAGAATAATGACAAATAATGAACACACTTTCAGACAAATAATCACTCACACTTCAATAAATCACTTTGGGGATGCATGAGCATTTTCAAAAATAGCCAGTGGCCAAAAGAATATTTGCACATAAACAATATGACTCCATGAATTCCTAATGACTCAAACGCTGTACTTTTAGTCACAAAAATATTCACAAAACAGTTTAAAAAAAAAGGCTATTCAATCAGCTGAGCTAGTTAGTGAGAAAGAGTGATAGAGAGAGAATGTTATCTGGTATTAACCAATAAAACAGCTGAGTCCCTCATAAGATTTAAGACTGAATCTGTGTTTGTCCTTATCAAATATACATTTCTAGTAGTTCTGAGACCCTAGTTTTCATCTCTTGTGCTTAATCTAAACTGCAGTTTTACCCTTCCGAGAGAAACTAAAAGAGCCAATTGAGCTTTTATTGTTTTTTTTTTCCAGTTGTAATCTGTTTGTTTAATAGGTTTTCTTTATTAGAAAGGGAATAAGCACTAAGCAGGGACATTTATTGCAGTGTAGTTTAGATGAGACCATTGATTTGTTTTATTTTTGGATCATTAAGTTTATTATTATTGCTATCCATTTCTATTTTAACTTTAAGTAGACAGAATTCTCTACTTTAGACTTTTAATTTTATTCAATAACTTCTAGTCAATATAGCTATCTGCCATATATGTAAGACATCCATATTCAGGAACTATTGTAAGGGTTAAATGCTATTTTAATGGGCGTATGGATGAAACAAATCAAAATGTAACTAGACAAGAAATTTCAGTATCCTATTTTAAGTACCATAGTGCTCGTTAGAGTTATTTCATGAACATTATTCATGCTGTAGCTCAGACAAAGTAGTACCAGTGAAAATATTCACTGGCTATGATAGCCATAGCCTCCAATCAAGTGGAGGTAAATACAGAACTAAAATCCAGTCCACATACATGTGAGGCTGGGGTCTGTGCCAAAGCATCTCTAGCTGGGACTGAAATATGCACTTCATCTCACCTAATATCCTGAAAAAGGCCAGTCAGAGAGTTTAGAAATTTAGTATGATCGTTATAATACTTTGGACATGCTTTACTATAAACTGGGCTGGGCAAAAGATTCACAGTGAAATGCTTTAGTGCAGCGGTTCTTAACTGTTTCCACACCAGAAACCCCTCCCATTCAACTAGAACCTTCCTCCTAACTAGCTGGGATCTAGCCATGACTCTTGTCTCAATTTTCTATATGGGAAGGATGGGGATCACGACCCCCCGATACCTGTTTGTGATGCTGCAAGGGGGAGGCATGACCCCAAGTCCTATCATAGTGACCTAATCACATCAGCCACACTATCAGAGGCTCGTTCACCTGCACATCTACCAATGTGATGTATGCCATCATGTGCCAGCAATGCCCCTCTGCCATGTACATTGGCCAAACCGGACAGTCTCTATGTAAAAGAATAAATGGACACAAATCAGACGTCAAGAATTATAACATTCAAAAACCAGTTGGAGAACACTTCAACCTCCCTGGCCACTCGATTACAGACCTAAAAGTCGCAATATTACAACAAAAAAACTTCAAAAACAGACTCCAACGAGAGACTGCTGAATTGGAATTAATTTGCAAATTGGACACCATCAAATTAGGTTTGAATAAAGACTGGGAGTGGATGGGCCATTACACAAGGTAAAACTATTTCTCCATGCTTATCTTCCCCCCCGCCCCCTACAGTTCCTTATATCTCCTTGTCAAGTGCTGGAAATGGGCCATTTTCATTACCACCACCAAAGACTTTTTTTTCTCTCCTGCTGACAACTGATCACTCTCCTTATAATGTGTATGGTAAGATCCATTGTTTCATGTGTGTATATATATATCTTCCTTCTGTATTTTCCACTGCATGCATCCGATGAAGTGAGCTGTAGCCCACAAAAGCTTATGCTACAATAAATTTGTTAGTCTCTAAGGTGCCACAAGTACTCCTGTTCCTTATATAAAATCAATTATGAATAGGCGATTGTCTGTGTTGCTCTCACTCTGGCTACCTTCTTCCCCCAAGCCAAAATTTCCAAAGTGGCTGCTATGCTACATCCATGCAAAATTCTGAATGCATGATCATTTACAAGTGCAAATATTAAAGCAAGCAATAGATTTTGCAAGACATGATCAAGTACTTTTTTTCCAAAGGTCATAATTAGATCCTAGTTTAAAAGATTAGCATGATCTACAGAAGACTCATCGGTGACTCACACACAGTACTGCAGACATACACTGTAGAACAAAGGGCATATCTGTATCTCATAGGCATTTGAACTGGTAACTAGAGCCAAATTTTACTTACAGAGAAAGAGATTAAAAACTGAGAATGTGCTGTATTGTCGACTGCTCTGTAGTTCCAAGAGTAGGTTGTCCTGGCCCTGCTTCCAAACTAAGGGGCTCTGTAGGGAAGTGTGCAATCAGAGTCAATCACCAGACAGACAGCCTAGAACAAGTGTGCCTCTCTATTTTAGGAGCAGCCTGCTTTGTCTCTCTCTATTGTTGGGTTCTTGTGTTGTTGTTCTGAATTCTCAGAAATAAAGTAGTGTTACGTTGCAGCCTTCCAGCAAGAGTATTTTATGTTTTATCTCACTTAAATCTTTGTATGCTGTGAAAACAAAGATGAATATAGACTATTGACCACCATTCTGATCTAGCTAATGCAGTCACACAGGACTGAAGTTTGGTGCTGCATTGTTGTCCCCATAAATATGAACAGTGTTTTAGTAAATGGAGAATGTTTGGCTCTCTAGCAACTTATAAATAGCAATAGTCAACCATTTTAAAAGGTGCTACATATGGGCATAATCTGACATGGTTCTGAGTTTCTTAAATTCCAAGTGCTTAGATAGAAGTTGCTCAACACCTTGCTGTGTTAGACGGGTTTCTCCTCTTTTCTTTTTGCCTGTTTTGTTGCTAAATCTGTCCATCATCTCTTTTTATCTCTGCCTCTGACGCTTTGGAGGGAGAGTAATGATTTTATCATAGATATGTTCCAAAAGGTTTTACATGTCAAGGGAAACTGGAAAATTTTGGCTTTTGATGGGTTCATAAAAATGAAGCGGTAACCCTCAGAATCCCTTTTGTTACTTGTTCATTTTTTTAAATTGAAAATAAAACGAATATCATAGTCTTGGTGTTCTTCTATGAAATTGAAGAATTTTGTGGGAATGACTTCTGATAGAGAATGGCTGAGCATTTTCACACAATTTTGTAAAAATTCACACAACTTGTTTGGTTTGCACTGGTGTCTAATGGCTAAATGTTAACTTTCCAAAAATATTACTTTATTGATATCTGTCTAATATGTTACATTTCTTTGCTCCTCAGCACACCATACACACACATATGCAGTAGCAATGACCCAAAATGCATATTTTTGGAGATCCAAATTTTCGACATGTTAAAAGTTCTGTTCTGAATATCATTCTGCACTCCATTTTCATCCTCCCTCTCTTAGCTGCCCCTGGGCTCACCCCTCATATGAAAGAGAAAAAAAATCAAATCATTGGATGAGAACATTGTTGCCTTGCAAAGTCAGAGCCTAATCCAAAGCACCACTAAATCCATTGATTTCAATGGGCTTTAAACCAGGCTTTAGTGCCAATAAGCATTGGACGTATGAATTCCTAAATTGATGGTCTGATTTTCAGTCCAGGTCCTCCTCCCCCCACCCTCACCCCCCGCCCCCCAAGCCTCACACTGAAGAATTTACCAGGCAAATGGAGCACTAGTATTTGAGAAGCCTGTCACCCCCCCCACCCCCCACCCCACACACACACACTCCCCCCATACACACACAATTCACAGTCCAGGCAAAACAACTCAGTGAATTTCCACTTTATGTAATAACTACACTTTCATCTTTCCCAGAAGGAAAGGAGTTAACGTACTTGTTTCTCAGCAATTCATCAGTTAAATTTCATGATGTTATTTAAAGTGTTAGGACTATGATACAAAAGTAACTAGAAGCAATTGTTCTAGCTTGGTATTAGAAGGGTGTCCATAAATTGTCGTCTATAGCAGCCATCTTATTAAAAATAATTGTGCAATTGACTTCATCTAATTACCTTGCTCTGCATTCTCCTGATATGCACTCAAGATGACTTATACTACATATGCTGAAAGAAGAGGAACAATTAAAGATGTCTTTCTATAGTCATAGCTGTGAGAGGTGAGGCTGAATTGTTTTCATTCTAATTTAAAGGCTCTAGAAATCCAAATAAATGTCAAATTATTTCCATATTACTTAGCAAAGAACACTGTATCAGAGTATTGTGTGTGTTTATATAGTGTCACATCGCAGAGAAGATCAAACTAGAAAGGAGAGACTGAAGTTGAGATACAGCTCTGATGGTCACTTTAGATGGAAGCTGAACCAGCTCATAGATCTTTTGAGAGAGCTTTTTTCACATCTCACATCTTCATTATCCCATAATGGATAGGATGTTAGCTAGTGTAGTGCATAGAAGACTTACCACTATTGTACTTTGTCTGCACTTTATCATCATATGTAAAGCCCCTCTGATAAATTGTCTTTTTTATTCCTTTGGTGCACAGTAAATAAGTATATTTTCAAATTGGGAAGGGAGAGAATGGGCTGTTTGTTAAATGGTTTTTGAATTGGTCCTGCCCATTAAACACAAGTATGCTATTTTCTACTCTTCCTTTAGAAGAAATTGAGTGTTTCCATTTCATATAAAAAAGTAATAATAAAAGTTGGCATGGACACTCAACAACTTGGGCTTCCGATAATGGAACTACTCCATTGTAAAGGTTGCAATCTGATTCTTGTCACTGTTGTTCTAGGCAGAAATTGTCATCAAAGCAAGTGACATCAGGATTCAGCATCGGAGGAGGCGGTAGAGGGAGATATGAACATTTAGAAAACCCCAGGTGGCAAAATAATAAGGATCAAACTGAGCCCTCAATAAAAGCAGATTAATTTATTTGACTAAAAGCACAGTACTGTCATTGGGGGCCTCCTCCCCGTCTTGTTGAGTGGCCCATGCTGGTTCATTTTACTATGTCCTGTGCGAAATGGAATCACTCAATTTCTTGTACACAAATAGCTGAAAACAGACTAATTGCACTGCAAAGGTAAATTTGATACTACAGTCCTCCAAGTTCGTGAACTTGCTTGCTATCACTTGAAAAAGACAATAGGCTTGGTCATCATGTTGCTACAAGAACATCTGTTCTTATGTTGATTAAAGTAGGAGGAAGTACATTTTCAAGTAGCACGTCTAAATGAACAAAAATACACTCTCTCCTTTTGAACGAAAGATTCACCTGTCAACCTGCCAAATGCCTTTCTGATATCCAAAAGGAGAGATGCAAGAGACCTATTAGTGCAAAGTAATTAAATTATGGTAGGTTTTATTGGTTTAGCAAAAATCAGACTTCTATAACTTCTGCTTCATCATTCTGTATTTCTGGTAAAAATCATTCCTCTGCATGGGAGTTCTTTGCTAGCAGCTCTCCCTGTTGCTAGTGCAGAAACCCATGGCTAAACAGTAGACTCATGGCTTGACAGAAGGAAAGAAGGCTCCTA
Source organism: Platysternon megacephalum (assembly GCA_003942145.1). Taxonomy (NCBI): domain Eukaryota; kingdom Metazoa; phylum Chordata; order Testudines; family Platysternidae; genus Platysternon; species Platysternon megacephalum. The sequence continues at coordinate 53,045 of QXTE01000182.1, forward strand.
GTAAGGTTCACTCATTTTCAGCTCTTCTTTCCTCTCCAAACTTCTTACTTCTCTTTGTGATAGATTGAGGCAGGGCTGGTGTTACTCAGCACCGAGCATCAAAGTGAGAGTTTACTACTCAGTTAATATTTTATATGTTTTGTTTGACAATAATCTCTTTCCTCCTCTGCCGTATCTGCAGTGCACTTTGTTTTGGGGAGAAAGTTGTTAGTGGAGATGGAGCTGGTAACAAACAGGTTGTGCTAGCAGTCCCTAAGGTGCTCTCACAGCAGGAACTCAGCATATTGTCAGGCTGTCTGTGCCAGATCAGGGAGAGTGGCTGGCATGGAACTTCAGGAAAAACACCATGAAGTAATATATAAAGAGCTATTAAATCATTTCTGCTAATAAAGTAGACGACTACTTAAAACACTCCTCTGGGTGTGGTTGCACCATGGCCATATACAGCAGCTTGCTCTATTACCCCCTGCTTCCTGACTGTCACCGCAGCTTTATGTTTTTTTATTCAAGTGAATGCCGCAAGTACTTTTTTTTCAGTATTCATCCAGCTTCAGCTCAAAACTTAGAGAGGGGCCCTACTGAAGCCAAAACCAGATCCATCCTTTATACACACAAAAAAGAGAACACCTTATTTTGTTTGGGCTGTTGGTAGGGTAGTAATGTGGGACAACTGAGCTGTATTCCTCGATCTTGCAGCGCCTCTGTTTTGACTCTAACTAGTGCACAATTACAGATAACAAACATCTTCCACGTTGCAGATTTTTTGGTTTGCTTGTTCCTTGTAACCGCAGAAATCACAAAATTTAGAGATACTAAATACCTAAAGTTCATCCTCCATTTCCTACACTAAATTTTTCTATTGCTTTCCCAGCCTTGTTTTAATTGTGCCAAGTAATAGGCCCTTTTACACTTCCCTGGGGAGACTCTAATAGTCTAATATATTTCAGTATCAGGAATTTTTTGTTGGAAGTTTTTGGAAGATACAAAAAGAAACAAGCAAGACAAAAATTAGATATCCTATCAATTCAGTCCTTGCTTCAACAAAAATCCAAATGACATCTATGGGAATTTTGCCAGCCAGTTTTGCTCAACTATTGAATGATTTCTTAGCCATTTTAAGAAATCACTAGCAAGGTTCTATCAGGGGTCGGCAAGCTACGGCACGCGTGCCAAACATGGCACGCGAGCCGATTTCGGGTGGCACGCCGCTGCCTGCCGCAGTCCCAGCCCCACTCGGCCCCCTGCCCACCGCTCTCCCCTGCGGGGGCAGGAGGCAGAAGCTTGGACCTGCAGCAGCCAAGCTCCCCCTCCCCCGCTTCTTCCCCCAGCTTGGAGCTTTCCTGCCCCTCCTCCTCCCTCCCGACAATCAGCTGATGGCCGGGGGAAGGGGGGCGGAGCTGAGCCGCAGCGTGCTCCCTGCTCCTTAGAGGAGACAGTGAAGAGGTAGGGTCGGGCCCTTGGGGAAGCGGGTGGAACAGGGCATATCCCTTCCAGCCCCCTGCCCTGAGCCGCTCAGGGCAGGGGGCTGGGAGCACCCCCACAAGCCGAGTACCCCAGCCCTCTGCCCTCACCCCTGAACGCCCCCCCCACACCCAGCCTTCTGCCCTGCACCTCCACACACACCCAGCCCTCTGCCCTGTACCCCCACANATTTATATGAAAGTCATAGGAATGGATTATACCCAGGGATCAACATGAAGGGCCAGATCCACTATTAATGGGACAGAGGTGCAACTTTCACCTCTGCACCAGTGAGGACCATTGTGCCCTATTAAGCAGTCATCCCTTTGTATTGGTAGGCAGTGTTTCTACTCAGTTCAACTGAGGGAAGGCAACTTTAGTTTAATTGGGAGCTCCGTAGAAGCCCAGCCAGTGGCTGAACCTACACATCCCTAGCCAGTGCCACCCACTGTTCACGCTTCATTAACTGTCTCTGGGCTGTCCCCTAGTAGAGAGGAGACTACATTAGTAGTTAGACACTGACTCTTGAATGGATTTAGTGTAAATTATTTTAAGAACACTATATTATTCTGTTCTGTGCTGAATTCTCTACATAAAGCATTCAGTGGGATGAGATTCAATAAATAAATTCGGGTAGCTTCAGGCTAGCCATCTGCAGGAAAAGATGGCTGTAAGTTGCATCTAACCCATCACATTCTCAAGGGAGAACTTTTTGGATGAAGAGTCATCCAGATATATTGGCTTAAAATAATGCAGAACTCATTGTCTATATCCAGGCAGGGAGAAACACAAGAACTTGTTTTCACAAAGATGAGAGGTAATAAGATATCAGGGATATTTAAGTTCAGTAACTCCATATTAAAGGGAATATGTGTCATGGTTGAAAAACAAAAGACGGGGTGGTTCCGGAAATGGAGCCTCTTGCCTCAGGATCATTTGTTTGAATGTGGCCCAAGGCAGTATGACAGCAAGTCAGTGACTAAAATTTGGTGCTGCTTAATGATTGTTCAACTGCCTTATGGGAAATGAGGCAGTGGTCAAGGGGATGAGTTTCCACATTTAAAAACAAGAAAATGGCACCATCAAAACTGCTGTTCAGTGAGCAGTCTTGGCACAGAGGCCAAGTCTCTTCAGATCCAGGATACATTTTATTAGTGGGGTAGTTTGCAGTTGTCCCATTCCAGGTGCACTAGCATGAATACAAAGTCTCAATGGTTTCTCCCCAATATTCATTACTTTACATGTACCTACATTAGAATTAATCTGCCAATGTGTTGTCCAAACACACACATGATTAAATACAATGAATTTTGTTGGAAATTAATCCCTGACAGTAAAAATATATAATTTAGTCCTTGTCACGCACTGTTACAACAGAGACAAAACTCATTAAATGAGGATTTGGGCAATTGAGAAAGAACTGTTCAATGGCTTGCACATCACATTATATGTAGCTTAACAAATACCTGAGCATAAGTTACAGCAGGATTTTGGAATACTCATTACACCAGATTCTGGACCTGACTTCGTTCCTTTTTCTATTCCTCCAATATAGGAGGAATCCCAAAGTGGCATAAAACTGATGTAGGAAGGCTCTATGCCTCCAGTTCCCCACCAGGTGTAAGGGACACATTCTTAGGCAATCTGGGCATGGCCAAAGAACACTGTGCTCTGGCAATTCTAGACTGGCAAATTGTCCTTTGTGGGGGACATAGCCAGACATGGACTAGAGCAACTCCTATAGATTGTTCTGATATATTCAGTAGGTAGGAAGGGGGCAGACGTACAAGCAACCCCAGCATAAGTGAGCCACAAGTATCCCTTACAGTGTCTCCCACTGTGTTGCACTCAGAGGATCTAGGCCAGTATTGGCTATGTGAACAGACATGATCTATCATTCTGGTATTATAGAATAAAGCCTTTTTAGCCTTTAAATCATCAAGCCTAACATCATTTTGATATGAGGCCAGCTCCTACATGGGCCAAATATGGTGAGTGGGATGATGTGCACAGAAGGCAAAAAATATACTAGAGTAAGTGGCAGCCCTCTTCCCCCTACTATTCACCAACAGCTGTCACTGGTATATCTCCGGTGCAGAAGTATGATTAGCACATATTACAACTATTAGGCAAGAGATCCATTACATACTGAATATACACCACAGGCAGGCAACATTAATTATATATGTTCTTATTTATTCCTCTGTGGCAGCTGCACAATCATTTCTGAGGCATAGCAACAACACAAGGGAGGTACTTTTATTGGTTTTCTAAAAGAGCGGCATAGATGATTTATAGAAGTAACACAAATATCAGTCCAAATCACTTGGGCCATAAATGATACCCAATATATTTTAAAGAAAGAAGAGATTTCAGTTGTAGTGTGTGTGTGTGTGTGGGTGTGTGGGTGGGTGGGGGAGGGGGGTGTTTGTTTTACTCCAACAATAAACAACATTTTAAACAAATCTAGGCAGACTGGGAAAGTACATTAAGCTACAAATAGAGAAAGAGAGACATTCCAAAGGTCTTCTCATCTTCTGCTTATTCATTTGCCAAAAAGGATCTAGCAAATGAGATAACTCCCATGAGGCTCTGTGGTGGAATACCTAAAGCAAAATATTTTGTTTTTTATAGGCATTTGGATTTTCTACAACAACAACAAAATGTTATTCTTGGCAGAAAGCAACTTTTTGTGTAAAATTTTGTTTAGTCGACACCACTTCTCCTACAAAAAACAGTTGACAGAAAAAAAATTGACTAGGCCTCACATGGAGCCCTGTAGTCTGTTCTTGTAGGGAGAATGGACTCTCTGATTCAGTAGGCATGATACCACTACTTACTGTGATCCCATGAGAGAGGCTCCTCTATTTCTATTAGCAGACTGAAGCAGAAGCACATATAATTTGGACAGGAATGCTGAATTGGGGAGGGTGCCTTTGCAGCAGACTCCATCCCTGCCTTGGGATCTGGATACCAATGGGGTATAGACCAGATAAAAATTGTTAGGGTCTGGCCGTCTCCTTGGGTTTGCTTCCCTGGGGAATTTACACAGGAGGCAGTGCTGCTTCTAGAAGCCTTAACTCCTCAATGATTCCTCTACTACTGCTCTGAAGGGGCAATGTGCCACCATGTGGGATACTGCCAGCAACACCCAAGCTCCTAAGGGAGCCATGCTACTATGAGGGAGAGGGATCCTATAATCCATACAGTGGGTTCCAACATCTATATACATTTACCCAACTAATCCTTAGAATCTAAAGGGTTGGCAGGTGTTTCCACTTCCCTGTTTCACAGAATTGCAAAATCCTTTTTCTTGGATGCAAGGATGTGAAAGAAACACTTCAAGGAGAACTTTGCAAAGAGTCTGCTCACAGGGTGTGGACATCTTGCTCAAGGATCTAATTCTTAAACTCAGTAGGATTTACTTTCAAAACCTCCAGCTCTTTATCAGTAGTAGAAAGAGACTTATCTGTCTCTTACACATATGCACATATGATTCTTATTATGCATGCTACTTACATTTTTGAAAGCAACTTAGGCCTTGTCTCAACTACACAGTTTTGTGGACAAAAGACAGCTTTCATCCACAAAACACGGATGGTGTACACACTGAAATGCTCCTCCACCGATGTAACTCTCCTGCGACTCTGACATAATAAAACCACCTTGACAAGAGGAATAGGTCTTTTTGCAATACAGTTAGAGCAACATAGTGTCACTGTAGACACTGTGCTTGCTTATGTCACCCTAATTGTCCTCCAGGAAATGTCCCACAATGCGCATCATGACCGCTCTGGTCATCAGTTTGAACTCTGCTGCCCTGAAGGTACACAGGTATGTGCCCCTCCCCTGTTAAAATGTCCAGGAATTTGTGAAATTCCTCTTCCTGTTTGCTCAGTGAGGACAGTTCAAACAGCATCTTCCCAGCTCACCATGCTGGCTTTCTGCAGCAGACGTGCTTCCACGTGGAGTATACTGGAGCTGTTGGATCTAGTGGATCTTCGGGGAGAGCAGGCTATGCAGTTGCAGCTTTGCTCTGATATCTATGGCTTAATTGCTAGTGGCATGCAGAAGAAGGGGCATGAAAGGGGCATGCAGAAGTGCCATGCTAAGATCATGGAGCTGAGGTAGATGTACCAGAAGGCAAGGGAGGCCAACCGTCGCTCTGGTGCAGCCAAAGCCACTGCTTCTACAAGGACCTGCATGCCATCCTCATCAGCAACCCCACCTCCACTGCCAAGAGCTTCAGGGATACTTCGTGGGGACTGGAGGCAGTGCCCAGCAGAGTCAACCAAGAAGACAAAGTGGTAGATGAGAAAGTGGAATACACAACAGGGTCGTCCAGTGGCACGGGGAGTCAGGGTCTCTTTTTGACTCTGGCGGGGATCTAGACAGCTCTGGGACTCCAGCGTGCATAAAGCAGGAGATGCAAGTTCTGATTGTGACAGTGTACCCCATAAAGGGGCTCATAAATGTATGTATAATATAACTGAAATAGGGTTCTGCTACATAGGCCATGTAACGCATCTATGTAAAGGTTGTGATCTACTGGTTATGTTCACCCTAGTTGTATGCAGGCACCATTTGTGTGTTCAAAGTTATGAACATTGGCTGTATGATTGCTTGATTTCTAAGGGGCCTCAGTTAGAACATTTGATGACTTCTTGGGAAAGGAATGTGCAAATTAGGTGTTCAGTCAGGGGGCACTTAACAGACAAAAGAGCTTGGAAGATTCCAATCCACATTAGAAGTCTACCTGAGGACGTTCAAGGCAGCATGTGGGTAATGGCTGCTACCTGCAGTCCTGAGTCATGCATGGGCATGTGACCTGCCCATGTGATTCCGAATCTCCATTCTGTGACTGGATTCTACAGAGGGAGAGGAGGGGGTCTCCACCCACAAGAGACAGTCTATTTAAACCTGTGGGAGACCCCTCCATTTTGTCTTCAGCTGGCTAAAGAAGGAGCCTCTCCACCCCCACAGGACACTTGAAGGAAACTGAAAACTACAGGGGGTGTGAGTGATTGCTGGACCCAGGCTAAAAGAAGATTAGCCTGTAAAAGGGAACATTTTGGAACTGGTGAGGATCTTATCTGTATTTAGTGCAATTAGACATAGATTTGCGTATTTTATTTTATTTTGCTTGGTAACTTCTTTTGTTCTGTCTGTTACTACTTGAAATCACTTAAATCCTACTATCTGTATTTAATAAAATCACTTTCTACTTATTAATTAACTCAGAGTATGTATTAATACCTGGGGGAGCAAACAGCTGTGCATATCTCTCTATCAGTGTTATAGAGGGCGAACAATTTATGAGTTTACTCTGTATAAAGCTTATACAGGGTAAAACGGATTTATTTGGGTTTAGACCCCATTGGGAATTGGGCATCTGAGTGCTAAGGGCAAGCAGGCTTCTGTGAGCTGTTCTCAGGTAAACCCTGCAGCTTTGGGACAGGTGGTTCAGACTCTGGTCTGTGTCTGGAGCAGATAGGCGTGTCTGGCTTCAGCAAAACTTTGAGTGCTGGAACCACCAGTAGCTGGCAGGGGAGAATAGAACCAGAGGTAGCCTTTGCACATCAGCTGGCAGCTCCCAAGTGGGTTTCTGTGAACCAACCCATCACACTGATAAGCATGCATTTTGCTTTGACACTGCACAGTGAGAGGAGATTGTGTACTTTGTTATACAGTAGAAGAAGGATAAGAGACAGAAATTAACAAATGAGCCTATGCAGCTATGCTGTGGGGGTCCAGTGGAAAAGTTTGTTAATGTACACAAGAATTTCCCAGGAATCCTCCATAGAGATCTTTAGGAAACTGAAGATTATCATAGTTAGGGTTCCTTTAGAGGACCAAATATAGCTGGTATCCTAAAATGTGGTCAGTGGCAACTTTCTGTATATAACTGCAGTTTGAGAACACAAGTGATTAAGGCTCAAGTTTAGCAGAGCATTTGCTTAAATATTTATGTAGTACCATTGGCTATTCACAGGCTTACAGTTGAGCTTGTGCTTAAGTGATTTGCTAAATTGGAGCCCTAATGCAGGTTTTACATCATGGGGAACTCAGACAACAAATAAATGTTGCTTAGTCTATGAAGGATAATGGATAATGGAAGTATTGGAACAAGTAAATATCATGGTGGTGTGCACTGATTTTAGACTGATGTATATCTGTACAATATTTTGCCCTTCTATAGTAACTTCTGTTTCATGGAAATCTGAAATTACTTTACAAAAAATATTAATGGCTGGGTTTCAGAAGTACTGAGCACCCACCAATCCCATTAAGTTAATCATAGTAGCAGGTTCTGAGCACCTTTGAAAGTCAGACCATAAAAAAATTAAACAAATTAGAAGCTATTCTTAGGCTCCAGGCATTCTGTGGGGCCACTCTGGGTATCACTAAGTTTAATCAACCCTGCTTTATATTGGAGTCCTCCAACACTTAACTTCTCACATTAAACTTCTGCTCTTTTCTATTGAGGAGACTGTAGCTCAGAGACCCTACAGTACTGCTACTGAGCACATTTATAAATGTATAAACTGCGTATTGTATAAATTGGCATCATCCTTACAATCCATCATCTTAAGGAATATATAGTTTGTCCACAACATTTTACTCTGCACAGAAATTGGGCTTTTAACATTTCCAGGAATAATTATTTTAATTTACTTGATGAACATTGGAAAAGGAAATAGATACATTTAAATAACATATATTACAAATAAAAGTAGATATTTTTTAGGGTTGAGTTTCAGAGTTTTTTTAAAATACTTCCATAACAAACAACAACTGTGTTCTATCTATGATTTTGCAAGCTGCTAGTCTATAATGTGAATTACTGCATTTTGGCATAGTTTAAAAAAAAGTTAAGTTAAACTATATGGAGGCAGTTATGCAGCTGCTGCAGGAAAATCAGTTAGGTAAAAATGCAAGACTATACATTGATAACTAAAGGAATCAAACTAAACAAGCAATTCTACACTAAGTGAAAAAAAACTAATATTAGGTAATGGAAATCAAACACTTAAATGTCTGAGATATTAATAACTGTCTTTTATTGATCTTTAATGAGAAACAGATACAAATAATGGTGAATGAAGGTTTAATAATGACACAAGTCAGAGGGCATAATTATAATAGGATAGTCACTGTTTAGACCAACCATGCCATCTGTACAATAGCAAAGCTCCCATTAACTTTAATTTTGCTGAGAAAAGATAGCCCTGAGGTATGTAGAAATCAAGATTAAATAAAATTAACTGTAGGATTCTTGAAGAAATAGCAGGAGAAATGTCAAGACAGAAAAATAGTAAATAGAAACAGAAAATATATAGTAATTTCCAAAGAGAGAGAAAAGGAGACCATATCATATGCTATGAGTTGTACTTCTGTAATATAAAATCATTCATCAAATAATTAGGAAACAATAAGCATCTACCATAGATGAAAATAAATGAGCAATAATAAGCATGGGTTTCCAAATAACAGAAAAAGCTGCTTAGCAATAACTAAGATGGTAGGCATGGGAAAGCGGTGGATATGTTGTTGTTGTTTTTATTAGCTATATCTAAGTCTTTGAAATGGTCCCATATGACATTCTCCTTGACAATATCAGACACCTATAATCTTGAATGGGTGGCACAGTAGGGCTAAAGACTTGACTCACAAATAGGGGGAAAAAGGACAAATCATTCTGAAGGAAGATGGGAGGGGCATAATGTCTATTTACATCCATGAGAAATTCATCCAAAGGTGATTTTGATACAAAGGTGAGGGGTAATTCTAGGGCTGAATTTTGTCCCAAAAGTTACAAGAGAGAATGAAACTGGGAATTGTAAAAGATCAGAACTGGGATTATCTAGTAGAGCCAGTCAAATAGTGCAAAAAATATATACACTGTTACTCTTCAGTAACTGTTATTGTTCAAGATGTGGGTGCAGATGTGTATACCATTCAGGACTGTTTGTGCCAAATGCACTGGAGCCAGAATCTTTTTTCCGCCACACAGCATTACTCATCAGGGTGGAGAACATAAGAACGGCCATACTGGGTCAGACCAAAGGTCCATCTAGCCCAGTATCCTGTCTTCCGACAGTGGTCAATGTCTGGTGCCCCAGAGGGAATGAACAGAACAGGTAATCATCAAGTGATCCATTCCCAGTTGCTTATTCCCAGCTTCTGGCAAACAGAGGCCCTATGTGTCCATGTGCCCCATGTGTCCTTGTGCCCCTTCCTGGGGTTATATAAGAGCATCACCACCTTGACTGACCCCAACCCCCCTCAGTTCCTTCTCATTAGAGAAATTGTCTTAAGACACCCATGCAGAAGGGCTCAAGGGTGGGCTGTGGAGTACATGCCTGCACCACCTGTTGAAGAACAACAATTACTGAACAGTTAAGTAACAGTCTTTTCTTATTCAAATGGTTGCAGACATGTATTCCACTCTGGTGATGCACAAGCAGTACCATTTGGAAATGGGCTCATAATTTAGCTAAACAATGATTGCATTCTACTTTGCCAAAGTTCACATCAGATCCAGATGTGGCTGACCACACAGTGCCCTGTAAACGCATGCACTGAGGACCAAGTAGCATCCCAACAAATGTCTAGTATAGGAATATCTTTCAGGAAGGCAACTGATGTGGCTTTGGCCCTTGTAGAATTGGCCAACAGTCTTCATGGAGAAGGAGCATTGGTTACTGCATATGCCATTGTAATGGAGGAAGTAATCTGCTGATCCCGCATGACCCTTCACGTGATCACAATAGGATACAAAGAGATGAGGAGACTGTCTAAGGCTTTGTCCTGTTGTGGTAGAAGGTCAGCACCCTCCTAACATCTAAGATATGTAGACATTTATCTTTGCTAGAATGCAGTTCTGGGAAGAAAATCAGGAGATATATTGTCTGATTTAAGTGAAAAGTTGACACTACTTTGGTTACAAGCTTTGGGTGTGATATAGAGTTACCTTGTCCTTGAAAAATACTGGGATGTGTAGGATGAGAGGGATCAGGGAAATGCATATATTAAACCCAATCTCCTCTCCAACATGAAGGCATCAGTGAGTGAGCCCAAATTCTGGCCAATCAGAGAACAAAATTGGTGACACTTCTTCTTTCATAGTGACTAGGTCAACTGAAGGGATTGAGAAAATTTGGATTGACAAACCCTTGATACAAAGGAAGAAGTCTGTGTATTGCTTGGAGCTCGAGGACATAGGTATGGAGAGTTTAACCCTATTCTATCTAGAGTGCTTGAACTCATGACCTTCTAGGTGAGTGAACCAGCCTATTAGAGAGGCATCTCTTACAACAGGGGTCGGCAACCTCTGGCACGCGGCTCGCCAGGGTAAGCACCCTGGCGGGCCGGGCCAGTTTGTTTACCTGCCGCATCAGCAGGTTCGGCCGATCGCGGCTCCCACTGGCTGCGGTTCGCCGCTCCGGGCCAATGGGGGCGATGGGAAGCCGCGGCCAGCACATCCCTCGCCCGTGCCGCTTCCCGCTGCCCCCATTGGCCTGGGACGGCGAACCGCGGCCAGTGGGAGCCGCGATCGGCCGAACCTGCTGACACGGCAGGTAAACAAACTGGCCCGGCCCGCCAGGGTGCTTACCCTGGCGAGCCGCGTGCCAGAGGTTGCCGACCCCTGTCTTACAACTTTCACAGCTGAAAGCAGGGAGCATAACCACTTCCAGGTGGGAGTCAGACAAATTTGTCCAATTGGTGCTTTCTTGGCCAGTAGACCAATTTCAGCCATCCCTAAAAAGTTCAGAGAAGTATTCTTGCATATTTGGTTACATAAGTATAGGAGGCCATGTGGCTGCACAACCCTGGAGAAGTCCAAGATGTCGTGGATGGGTGAGACCTGAGGGACATGCTTAAGTTGTGAATTGCTTGAAATCTCTGTTGGAAATGAAAAGCAGTCAAAATCATAGAATCGAACAGGGCTTCAATGAACTTGAGTCTGAGTAGGAAGGAGTGTTGGCTTTTCTCAGTTCCGAATGAGTACCAGATGATTAAAAGGGCAAATGATTAACCTGATGTGGCAATGAACCTCATCCTGGGATGACTCTCACCCCAGCCAATCATCAAGATAAGACTCATAGACTTAAGGTCAGAAGGGACCATTATGATCTTCTAGTCTGACCTCCTGCACAACGCAGGCCACAGAATCTCACCCATCCACTCCTGTAACAAACCCCTGACCTATGTCTGAGCTACTACAGATGTCAAACTAACAGGCCTGTAGTTACCCGGATCACTTTTTTCCCCTTAAAAATAGAGAAGACATGAATTCCTTTCTCCCTTAACAAGGCCACCAATGCCATCAAGCATTTGATGAAAACATGAGAAAACAATGACAGGCCAAAAGGAAGTACCATATACTGATAGTGGCAGCCCCCTATCGGAAAACTGAGAAATTTAATGTGACTGGGTAGCATTGGCACATGAAAGTACATGTCTGAGTATCAAAGGCAGTGAAACAATCATTGTGATCTGGGAAAGGGAGAATCAATGCTGAAGTGTCCATATAGAATCTCACTTGCTTGATGAATTTGTTCAGAGCCTGAAGGTCCTACACAGGTCTCAGTCCTTCCTTGAACTTGGAGACCAGGAAACAGCGGGAGTATAAACCCCACCCTTGAAACTGCAGAGGAACTTCCTCTACAATTTCCAGGGCAAACAGAATCCAAACTTCTCAAAGGAGCATGGAGATGGGTCCCTGAAATGGGACAAAGTAGGAAAGATGGAGCAGTATTTGATCAAATATCCCAGTCCCACCATACTTAGGACCCATTTGTCCAAGGTTATTGCCTCTCAAGCACTGATGAAGTAAGATAATTTGTTCCTGAAAGGGCAGGAGAAGAAATGGTAAGATCACTGCAGGTTGTATCACTGTCTTCAAAGAAGAAGTAGTCAAAAAGGGTTGTTTCCCCACAGCAGGTTGAGCATAAGAGGAATGGTTAGAACGGGAGCAAGATGACCCCCTTTTCTGTGCCCTCCTGGAGGTATCCTGTTGCCTCAGAGGGTGAAAGATCTGTCTCTGATACTGGTGAGAATATTGCTGTGGAAGGTTACATTGGTGCTTTCTGGTAGCTGGATTGTACACTCCCAGGGAGTGGAGGATAGCACATAAATATTTAATTGAGTGCAGCACCTTGTCAGTTTTATCTAAAAATGAAGATTGTCCATCAAAGGGTAAGTCCTCAATAAACTAAGGAATATCCGGCACTATACTGGGTTTACATAATCAGGATACCATTTTCATTACAACTGCAGAGGCTATAGCCCTGGAGGAACCATCTGCAACATTGAGAGCAGACTGGAACAAGGTATTTGCAACCAGCTGACCCGCTGTTAAGAAGGTTGCCAGACAACACAAAAGAGAATTTAAACATTGCCTCCCAGTTGAGGAAGTCATATCTCAATAGAAGAGTTTACAGGTTCACTATTCTCATCTGGAGCGAGGCCATAGAATTAATTTGGGTCATTTTAAATGTCTCCAGCTGTGATCTCTCTTAGTGGCTGTGACAACAAGGGGATGGCACTGGATGGGAATAAAAATCATTCACATCCCTGTGATGGCACTTGGTATTCTTTGTCCATATGTTTAACTGTTAGGGCTGGTGACACTGGGGTAACCCACAAGGCTTTCCCTGGCTTTAAGGGTGCATCATTAATTGGAAGGGCAATCCTTCCCATTGTTGTTGGCTGAAGGATGTCTAATAATTTGTGGATGTTCTCCTGTACCAGTTCAGCTTGTGTACCTAGAGCTGGAGGCATTCTCCTAAGTAACTCCTGGTAGAATTTAAAGTCCTCAGAGTGGAGAAGATGAACCTAGAGGCACCGTGTCATCCAGAGAATATGAGGATAGAATTGCTGGAGCCAATGGTATCTGATGGTATTGATCCTCCGGCAAAGGCTCCTCCAACAAAGGTTGTTCAAAAGGATGGCCATCGTCCTGTACCTGAGCTGTAGGTTGTTTTGGGGGTTCATCTGCCTCACTATTGTGGAGATTAATGGAAGGAGGCACACATCAGGACCCTAATGGGGTTCTGGGTGATCGCTACTTCCCACCACCCAACAGAAATGTAATGAGGTTGAGTAGTGTCTGCAAAAGAGAAACTAAACAACTAATTATTCCTCAAGAAAGGTTTTTAATGACTTACGACTATAAAGGCAACACAGACAGAATAAGAAAAACAGAATTAAAGACCAACACTGAGTGAGGATTAATATAAATGGCAAGTTATACTGAAGACAGGCACAGCGACATGTAAAGCTATTATTGTTTACAAACTACTAGCTTTACCAGCGTTGTCCCCATTCCCAGCAAGGCACAAGAACATATACAGTTATTATATATTGATTAACTATTGACTACTATTATCTTTAAACAACTTAAACAACTCTAAAACACTTTACCAAGATAACTAAGTTATAGTATCGATACAGACTTAAGATTAACTAGCTCGAGCACAACCAGACCTCTTCACTCCGAAACCTTACCCTGCATTCTTCCAAAGATACGTTACCTTCAGTCGACCGCTTTCCACACTGGCCAGGCACAGATAGTCGGTGAAGCGCAATTCCCTTTGGTTCGGGGGGGTGTATATGAGCCTGACAAAGGGTGATCTATTTAAGGTCAACACACACACAAACACTTGCATCTTTACACCTTTTATACAGTATTTGCTGGCCATGTTTTGAAGCAGGTCAACCAATCAGGTTAGGCCAAATCTTTAATGTGGTTAGCGTTGTCGCTTTGACTGTATGATTTATGCTTACTTATTTTCTTGTAGCCAATTGTTTTAAATATGGTTAATGTGGGTTAGACAAGCTATGCCCAGAGGGTACAACTTATCTCACTTTATAGGAGTCAGCATAATGTGTTGTCTGGTTGCAGCGTGTTTTGACCACAAGTCTGTTTCCTTCTGCAAAGCTTCCTTTTTAAAGCTAATTTTACAAGGCTCGCTTTGTGAAACTTTCGGAAGTTTTAGGCCTAATACTGACAATACTATTGTTCATTTCAAGCTTGACAATACTCTTGTTCAAATTATTCACAACTATAAGGGGATCATCTGTTTGACTGGGGTGGAGATCTAGATCTATGTGAGGAGGGGCACCCCACAGGTCCCAGGGAGGACAACTGCAAGAGCAAGACTTGCAGGATTGTTGGTACAGAAAGTGGCAGAGCTGCAGCTGCGTCCCTGGGTAACGACCTTGATGGTCATTCTACTGACAGTTCTGTAGTCAATGGTATGACACCTAGATCCTCCGGCCTTGGTACCAGGGAGACACGGATTGACAGCCCAGATCTACCGGAATATCTGGGTCTTGTGGATGTTGTGAGCCTATTTTTGATGAGAGGAGGATGGATCTCTCTTCGATTTCCAACAGCTCTAATCTGTTGTACATGTTGTTTTATGAAGGATGAGGTGATGACTGTCCCCTTTCCCTTCTCAGGGAAGCATCAGAGTGCAGAGGTCTGTCTGCAACTATCTTGGAGGTACAGAACACCTGAGGGTGGCTGGCCCCATGATCCAAAGAGGGTTCTAGGACTAAGGCAAGCCTCGTAGCTTGTTCAATCAGGTGCTGCTTCAGATGAAGATCCCTAGAAATCTGCCTTCTCTTTTTAAAAGAATGAGAAATGGTACATGTTATTATATCCTTCATCTAGACACAGTAAGCAGCATATGTGGGGGACTGAGACCCCACATGACAGGCAGTATTTGAAATCTGGAGAATGCTGCATAACCTAGTGCTGAGCACCACAAAACTAACTAACTACACTAAACAGGCACTAGCTGCTATTAACTATTCACACTAGTAAAGTCTCAGTGACAAATTGTGTCACAGAGAATAAAACCATGAGGAGAAAACCCCAGACAGGGAGCTCCGACTAAGGCCACTGGCAGTAAAAAGGAAATGAGATGGTCAGGTCAGTTTCAAGAGGGGCCACAGGGAGGCATAGGGTGCGTGCACCATCCTGACAAGTACTACCAGGGAAAAAAATGTCTCCAGCTTCAGTGTGCTTGGCATGAATACACCTGAATGGAATACACACCTGCAGCCACTCAAAGAACCAGTGTTTGCAACATTCATTTTCATTCAAAATGTCTTTTTGATTCAATCAAGTTTGTCACTATTCAGAAGTGTTCATGCAAGTAGGTCTTGTTCACACAAACAATGGTGAATGGCTTTTCTCTGTGGTCCCGTTCAAGCAACATACTTAAATTCACACTTACTTTTCAGCATCTGAGTAATTGGGAAGGAAGAGAAGAAAAATTGATCTTTCAGCTCTGTAATTGAACACGATAAGCAATCCAAAAGCATTATTTGTGTAGGTTGTTTGTAGAATCTGTTCCATTTGTCAATTTGTAGAATCTGTCCCATTTATCAACTCACATGGGTTGATAAATGGAACAGATTCTACTAAATGCTCACATGCTGGAACTACTTTATGGAATAGGGGCTTATAAGAAAGTTTGAATGCAAAAAAAGCAATTTCTTGGTAAATAAGAGTATTTGTTAGTGTCATAATATTTGAGGTCAATCAATGGGACTACTCACATGCTAAAGAGTGCTTTGCAGGATTAAGGTCTCTGGGGCAGATCCTCGGTGTAAACCGACATAGCTCTGTTGATTTAAATAATGCATTGACTGCAATTAAGCTATATAATTTTAAACCAGCTGAGGGTCTGCCCATTTATGAATTTTCATATTTGAATGAGAAGGAATTTTTAGATAAATGTGAATGTTCCTTACTGTCTTATTTAAAATGTTCTAATTGTGAACAGTTAGAGTCACTACTCAGGACCAGTAGGAGGCATATAGCAAGGAGATAAGAATCTTTTTAAACAGAAATAAAGACAGTTTGAATTCATTCTGACCACAATGTGTTGAATGGGATTGAATAAAATTGCAACAGATCACAGAACTCCCCTGTAGAAAGAGGAAAGGAGGAAAAGAAAACAGACAAGCTAGCCTTCCAACCAAGCCAGAACCACCAAACAGTTGCACAGAGCTAGCAGCAAAACAGGCAGAGAAGAGGCCTAAAAAACACAGAGGCCCAGAGAAAAATATTATGTTGAGTCCAGGCTGCAATCAGGAGTGAAGATAAGAAAGTAAGGGACACTGAAGCTAAGGCTAGGCACCAGAAAACAGTTTTCTTCCTTAAAGGGCCACATCAGCCAAAGGCAGCAAAGAAAAGGGTGGAGATAAATCTCTAATCTGGTAAAAAAAAGCAGGCATGGCGCCATCTGATCCAGCCTTCTTCCAAATAATACCCCCATCAGAATTTGATTTCCAGCAACCTGTGGGATCACCACTCTGAGTAAGCAGATTCCAGTGGTTCTGTCAGGCTTCAGTATTAGATATCACTCAGAGGAGAAATAAGTTAATACCCTGCCCTAGACAACGGGACCTGCAGGAGAGGACATTAGCCTTTCCAGAAGCCTCACAGCTGCTCAAATGAAACAGTTAAGTACAGTAAAAGAAGAACTGGATAAGCATTTCCTGCCATGTTCACAATGTGATTTTTCAGTGGACATGATTTCAGTTACACAAGCAAGAGAAGGGCAAGTCAGAATGATTTCATAATACCCCTGTAAAGCCTAATCCAACGCTGGGATATGGGGAGGTGAGCAAAGAATTGTCATAGACTGGTTTGTTGTAGGGCTGAGGGACAGCCAACCCTGAGGAAGAATCCAAAATTACCTTCACCTCACACGAGAGGAAGCTAAGAACATAGTCCTCCAAAGTCAACAAACTCTTCAGAATAATTTTGAGGAACTCACTGTAGAAGCCATAGACATGAGAAGAAAAATACCTCAGGAGGGTGCCCTGAAACAATATCTTCCCAGACCAGTACAAGCACAAAGGAATCCAGAGAGGACTATGCTAACAGACTAAAAAGAAAAGGAATACAACAAGTAGCATGAAAGAATGCCCATGGTGTGGCAAACTACCTCACAAAAAATAGCTTTGTCCAGCAAGGGACACCACAAGCAAGAAATGTCTAAAAAGAGGATGCGATGCAGCAGCTGTCTTTCAAGAAAAATACACAAAAGTTACTGAGATTGCATAATTTAGAGCCATAGAAGATGACCAAAAAGCACCATTATGGATCACCATGGTCACCTTGGGAATATGTCAAATAGACTTTAAAATAGACGCAGATGCTGACGTAACATTGATTCCAGAATCGCTTTATAGGAGGATGAAAGAATCAACACTTCCGGAGTCAAAAAAGATATTGAAAGGCCCAGGATGGTACCCATTAAACATAAAAGGAATCTTTTTGTCACTCTAAAATTAGAAGAGAGACTGCTTCTGTTGTGGAAGGATGCAGTATAGTTATCCCTACGTTACATCAAAGCAACAGGAAGTCTGTGACAGACTGAATGAAGGACACTAAGGCATTAGAAAATGCAGGGAGAGAGCTAAACAGTTTGTTTGGTGGCCTGGGCTGAACAAATAACTACAGCAGAGAATTAAGAAGTGTGGTATTTGTGATTGCGTGAGGACCAATTCACCAGAACTGTTACTACCATCTGCTCTACCAGACATGCCATGGCAGAATGTTGGAACTGCTCTTTTCTGTTTGGATAATGCAGCTTATCTTTTGATAACTGATTAATTCTCAAGATTCATTGACATTGAACAAGAAGTGCAGCTGGAGGAAGGATACAAATCCATCTTTGCCCATTTCAGAATTCCAAAGCAAGTCATCGCTCACAATGGTCTTCAGTTTTCCTCTGAGACCTGTAAGTGGTTTGTAGATACCTATGGTTGGACTCATGTCCCATCCAGCCCTGTTTCCCTTGGGTAATGGTGAAGCAGAATACATGGAAAAGACAATAAAACAACTTATTTCTGAATCTTCACCTCACCTCATCTTGTTGGCATCTCAGTCAACACCCCTACAAAATAGATTCAGTCCTCCAGAACTGTTGGTGGGAAGGAAATTGAGGTCCACTATCCCAGCCATTCCTTCCCTACTTGATCCTTGTTGGCCTGACCTTCTGAGACTACAGAAGAAGGAAGATTAATATAAAGCCCATCAGAAGAGGGACTTTGACAGACATCATAAAGTCAAATCCTTGAGAGTACCAAATACAGAAGATCATGTCTGGATGAATAATTCTCAAAAAAAAAAAAAAAAAAAAAAAAAAAGAGTTCAGGCATAGCCAGAACTCGTCAATCCTACATTGCTAGTATGTCAGATGGAATTCTGTCAGAACCGGTGTCATCTAATTTTATAACCAGGTGGACCTCCAATATAGACTGATCACTACCCAGACACTAAATCTGTGAACAACACTCTGTCTGACCATACAGAATCACTAGCCTGTACTCCAGAGCCTTTCCTTGTGAAGAGATATCCAGCTAGAGAAAGATGTCCTCTGGCATTCCTGGAGGATTACATAAGATCTTGAGAATTCAAAAGCCAAAAGGCTTAAAAGGGCAAAACAAGTTCCTAACAGAAGGCTGAAGTTTCAGCAGTCTAACCTGATCTTCATAGGGCTGTTTTTGTTTTATATTGCTATTTCATTCCATTATATGTTGTTCTTTGGTGAATAGTTTCTGAAAAGGGAAGAGTTATAAAACCTTTCACCAAAGGAGCATGTGGTGTTAGTTGTGAACATTTAGAGCCACTATTCAAGGTGGCCACTAAGGCCATATAACAAGGAGATAAGTGTCTATGTATACAGGAAATAAAGACTGTCTTGCATTCACCCTAACTATAGTGTCTAGGGTCTCTAATCTCTACACTAATTATCTAATAAAAGAGTAGAAATACTACTAGTCAATTAAGGTGACTAATCACACACTACGTATAATTTAAAGAGTTACTAGTGATAACTAAAGTGAACATTTTACAAGCAACCTATGAGGTATAGACTCAATTTATGCACATAACCCATTCAAAAACAACAAGGAATCCCGTGACTAAAGACTAACAGATTTATTTGGGCATAAGCTTTCGTGGGTAAAGAAAACACTTCTTCAGATGCATGGAGTGAAAATTACAGATACAAGCATAAATATACTGGTGCATGAAGAGAAGGGAGTTACTTTATAAGTGGAGAACCAGTGATGACAAGGCCAATTCAGTCAGGGTGGATGTGGTCCACTCCCAATAATTGATGAGGAGGTGTCAGTACCAGGAGAGGGAAAATTGCTTTTGTAGTGAGACAGCCACTCCCAGTCCCTGTTCAAGCCCAAATTAATGGTGTTAAGTTTGCAAATGAATTGTAGCTCTGCAGTTTCTCTTTGAAGTCTGTTTTTTGAAGTTTTGTTGTTGAAGGCTACTTTTAAATCTGTTATTGAATGTCCAGGGAGATTAAAGTGTTCTCCTACTGGCTTTTGTATGTTACCATTCCTGGTGTCTGATTTGTGTCCATTTATTCTTTTATGCAGAGACTGTCCGGTTTGGCCAATGTACATGGCAGAGGGGCATTTCTGGCACAGGATGGCATATATCACATTAGTAGATGTGCAAGTGAATGAGCCCCTGATGGTGTGGCTCATGTGCTTGGGTCCTATGATGGTGTTGCTTGTGTGGTATGATGGTATGGCTGGCTCACTACAAAAGCAATTTTTCCTCTCTTGGTATTGACACCTCCTCATCAGTCATTGGGAGTGGACCACATCCACCCTGACTGAATTGGCCTTGTCATCATTGGTTCTCCACTTGTAAGGTAACTCCCTTCTCTTCATGTGCCAGTATATGTATACTTGTATCTGTAATTTTCACTCCATGTATCCGAAGAATTGTTTTTTTCCCACCAAAGCTTATGCCCAAATAAATCTGTTAGTCTGTATCCACAAAAACAACGAGGAGTCTGGTGGCATCTTAAAGACTAACACAGCTACTCCTCTGATACATAACCCATTCAAGAAATTCTTTAAACTGAAAAATGCATTCACAGGAATTAGGTTTTGTTTGCAAACGATTTACTAAGAGAGGCTACATTCATCATGTATTTGCAATGAATAATTTAATCAGTTCTATTAACTAATAATTTCATAATGTTTCAAGAGATTGTATTTTTTTCATTTTTTGTCATTTTAAAAACTACTTTAGATGGAATTTTCAAAAGAGCCTAAGGGCTTGTGTACAAAGGGAAGTTATTCTGGAATAAGGGAGGGTGTGAATTTAAAGTGCAATAGCTCCTCTGCAATAGTTCCAAATATGTGCACTCTTATTCCAAAATAAGAGCACTCATGTGGAGAGTTATTCCAGGGGAGCTAGTGAGGACTAACTATTGCAGTCAATTTGCCTGTGTGGACAAGGCTAAAGAGAGTTAAGTGCCCCAGTATATTTCATTCAGATGCTTTTTTTGAAAATCTCCCCTTTAGTCTTGGGAGATCTCTGTACAGATAATTCTATATAGGTCTTGTATGACTGAAGCCACATCTTTTCTTTCAGTAAAATGTGGTGTAAAAGGTACTTAGCGAAGGTATTCCTGCAGACAGGGGAAATATGTTATGATTTTCCTTCCTTTTGTATGCCTCTTGGCTATTTTTAAAGTTTAAGCACAGAACTGGACTTTGGGACATGGATCCTGAAGCAGAAACTTAGCTCACCTTTTGCTGAGTACTCTACAACTAGTTTCAATGATAAATGGAACAGATTCTACAAACTACCTCTCACTAATAATGCTTTTGGATTGCTTGTTGTGCTCACTTGCAGAGCTGAAAGATCCATTTTTCTTCTAACCCGTAAGGACACAACTGCATTAGTCTTTCTAGGTCTAATCCAATCAGTGACATTTTTCCACTTGTGGGTAAAGGGTCATGTAGTGCCACTGTCTATCATTATAAGCAGTGGCTTATGAAAGTTTCAGTATGATTCAGAATTTCTATTGTCTTCCATAATCTGCTTTCCTGAGCCTTAGAAGCCCTTAGAGAGACACACAAAGACAAAAAGCAGGTCTTTCAGACTGGTGAGATTTTGTCTTAGTTACCACTCACTTTTATATGCTTTGTTTTACAGTTTGATAAAAGGGTATCAGTAGCGGATATAGTTAAAAAATAACCACATGCACACATTGCTTCATGACAAATTTAAAAGATGATGGCAGAGATTAAATGAGATGGTGCCACAGCTTCATTAAAAGGAATAGATTCACATAAGAAATAGCAAATCCATTAACCACAACATCCATACTATCATGCATAATGCAAGCTCTCAATCGATCAATATACAGTGCAGTGTTTTAGACAGATTCCTGCAATGAGGACTAGTTCCACCCTTATCACTATGACTATCCATAATCAAGGAGACTCCATTCCAAATCCCCGGCTACACTCTGAAATCCTACTGCGCATGGAAGAATCTAGCAAAATTTAAGGCAAACAGTCTTCAAAATACTAAAGGAAAAGGCCATCATCTTTTTTCTTTGTTAATGACATATACATGTCTTTCCTCAGCAGTTCCTCTTCAATTCCAACAATACAGCTACTACAGACATGCTCCCTGTGACTCCTGTATCAAATATTACTTGGACTGTGTCTCAAACAATCATAGATCTCCAGCCTGAAGAATTCTAGTCAGCTATAGGTAAGAGGTTGTGCCTCATCTTATCCTAGGGTGCAGAAATGTCCATTGGCAACAATTTCAGAATAGAAAATGAAGTCTGGGAGTAGCCAAAAAGAGACGCTGACATATACATTGCAACGCATGGATTATTATTATTTCTTTTAAATTAATTGATATTTTCAAATTATTTTAATTATTAATCAAGCTGTTCAAATAATAAAAGCAAGACACTGATCCACAACTATTTTTGCAACTAAAACTCCTGTTTTCTTGTCATTTTTTTATTAATTTATTGCCATTGTATTACTGTATTATTATTGTATTGTATCATTATTGTTCATTGTTGTATTTCCACTGCATTATTGTATTGCCATTGTTTATTACTGTTTATTATTGTTGTTTTATTAATTGTTATTTGCAGTTAATTGGACATCTGCTGGATATTTATTTAAATTATTTATACCATGCAATGTTAATGCTATATCCCTGGTCCTTCCATTTTGTCTCCTCCCTGCTGTTTGTTAATTCCCCAAGTTCTGTCAAGTCTAAAGTAAGATTGTTAGCTTTCCAAAGTAGGGATCACACTTTTCCTTTTGTGCCATGGTGTCCAGGACACTTGAGAGTGCTGCAAAAACTAATTTTAGTGGTATGAATAGAGCCATCATGGATTATTTAGGCACTTCCCTGTTGTATTAATGATTGAGTTTTACTAACAAATGTTTCAAGAAAATGCATTACATAATTGCACATATGAATAGTTGTGGAAACCAAACTATATAGTTCACATTCTGGAATCTTTATCAGAATTTGTTGATTTAGCCAATCACAGAATAGAAGCAAGATCACGTGATTCAACCTGACCAGTCATAGTTCAAAATTTTAATATAGTTATGAATACTTACAGCAAACTATTTTGTGATCAATTCACTAAAGTTATATATATATTTATTGGGAAAAACACTATCAGCTCACAGATCTTCCACAAGCAGAAAAAGCTAAATTAATCTAATGTGTGTATTAATTATTTGTTCTACTCTAGTATCTATTTTTTTCATGCTTCCCTTGAATAACATGGCATCAGAACACAACACAGCTGTGCTTGCTACCCCAGAAATCTTATTTCAAATCTATTTCACCTTAATTTTATTCTACTAATGACAATGCTTTCACCTTCTGCCACTCTATACATAATAGGGAAATAAAAGATAGTTAACCCCAAACTAAGACTTGTAATTTCAAGTTGTATTTTTATTCTTGGTATCCTCTGTATGAGGTCAGCTCTTTAAAGGACTCATTTGAAGGATTTCTTTGGCAATGGCCAGGCTGACACCAACCCTCCTCCTTTTTAAATCAGGCTTAGGACTGGCTATGCAATATTTTTATTCTTGGACACTATCTTTAGTTAATGAACTGGACCAACTAATATTGACTGTAGTAAAGCTAACAGGTTAAACAAAGACTGTTTATTTTTAATTAACATGTATTTTAAAACATTTTGACTTATGCCTCTTACTATCTTCACATACATCTTCCTTTTAACCAGTACATATTTTCAAGCATGCTGTTGAGACAATGTGTAGTGAAATGGCCTTGGGACTGGAAGCTGGGAACTTTAACTGCAGCTTTGCCAATGATTTGCTGCATGGCCTTATGCCATTTTCATGCCTGTGGTAAGGTTTAATTAGTTAATGTTTGTACAGCACTTTGAAATGTAAAGTGCTATATAAAGACTAAGGGCTTGTCTTCACTACCAGGCTAAGTCAACCTAAATTACGTTACTCCAGCTATGTGAATAACGTAGCTGGAATCGACGTAGCTTAGGTCAACTTACCCTTCTGTCTTCACTGCACTGCTTTGATGGGAGACTCTCTCCGGTCGACTTATCTTACTCTTCTCAGAATGCTGGGGTACTGGGGTCGACCTGTGAGCATTCACTAGACCCGCTAAGTCAACCCCTGCTGCATCGATTGCAGCAGTGTCAATCTCCCCCATAGTGAAGACAAGCTCTAAATATTGCTATTAACCACACAAATGAATAGGTCTGTACTTATCAGAGGATTAAGTAAGTGGGTTTTAGACAGAGCTCCCTTAGGTATCTTCTATTGTATGTTCATAAATCTCCCCCCTCAGAAAACCCCACAACCTTTCCTCATGGCACAAAGGAGAAGTCAGGCCATGTATCTGTCCTCACTCCATTTGTTTTGGTTGCTATGATCACATTCAGAGTCCTTGTGCTTCTTGAATGCAAAGATTATGATTCTCCTGGATGAGGTCACAAGGTTGGATGGGGGAGCGAAGAAAGGCTCTTGGAAACCTTCCACTTCACTTGTCTCATTTGCCTCTCTTGGACATGATACAAGAAATCACAGACCATCTTAAGCAGGAGGTATTTCTTAAAGAAAACTATGACTACAGACAAACAAGCTTCCACACAAATAGAGTTCCAGCTTTGTCTCCCTTATCTACTATAAATCACACCCAATCTGGAACTCTGCACAGTGCTCAGAGACATCTATTGTCTTAATAAGTAAGTAAAAATAGTATGCACAACTCAGGGCTGAGTATAATCTGTCCCTCTCCTTTAACACATAGGGTTTCCACCCCCAATAGTACAGTACTTACACTGTATTTCAACTGTCTACATATTTTTAAAATGTAAGATAGCCTTGTTATATTGTGCAGAATCTTTAAGCTTCTCAAAGCAAATTTGTATTAACAGGAACAACAATACATGTCAAAGGGTACTGGAGAAAAATGTAAGCTATGTAAGTGATTTCACAATCGTTCCTACTCAAAAATATACATCCCTGGATCTGTTTATTTAACCTTCTCTAGAAGGTGTTAAATTGCAAAAAGATCAGAGTGCTTGAGACACAACTATTAGCCAAATCAAAAGCAACTGTCTACACAAACACATGGATGCTAACAGAAGCCAGGGGTCAATCCTACAGCTATGTTGCTAAAATAGAAAATTCTGAACATCTGACAGAAAAGCAGGGAGCACACTCTCCAACTCCATCCATTTTCTTTCTCTCTGGAACAGGAAGCAGCATCCAGCAGAGAGAGACCTTTTCACAACTTTATCCTTTAAAATAAAAAATCTCCGGGGATATAATTATGGCAATTCAGGTGTGAACTACAATTAATGCCCCTTTCCTTCCACCCCTACTTCTAGATTTGGGTGAATCAACCTTTTCTCTTACGTTATTTTGAGAGTAAACTTCTTTTGAATACCTGTGAAGATTAAGACCTGAGGCGAAATTCTGGGTCACTGGAGTCAATGACAGTTTTGTCACTGACTCCAGTGGGGCCAGGATTTCACTCTTGGATTGTGACTGCTTCAGAGTACCAGAGAAGTAATAAAAAGCTGAAGCTTCCTTGGAACCTTCTGAAAACACATGAGATGGAGCTCAACTAGCATCTGTCTACTGTTGTACTGGAACAAATTCAAGTTCTTACCCTGTTGAAAAGAGATCAAAGTCACTACAGGATGTATGTAAGTCACCTTGTAAAGGTTAACAGCACATGACAGCTGCATAAAACCAACTCACCTCCCCAGAAGACTTGTTGTAGCATCCTGGCTCTTGGGAACATAGCTGGAGAAAAATAATTCAAAGCTTTACAAAATAACGTGGCAGACCTAGAGAATCATGTTTTCATTCATGCCTGAGGATAGTGGACTTCCTTGGATAAGTTTGAGTAAATTGCCTTGGAAAATATTGAGTCTTCAGGAGATCAAACTGTTGTTAATCTCAGACAAATAAACAGGAAATTCCAATGCCAGAGGCCCCTGCAGTGGTAGGAAACCTAGGTATATGACATAGGCCCCAATACTCCTAGCAGATGAACCATGGTCTATGCTGCAGTTAACGACAAACCCTCACCCCCATACATTTTCAGTCAACCAGACCTGGAAGAAGATTCCTTCCCAACCTCAGATGTGGCTGTCTGTTTAGCCTTGAGCACATGAGCAAGAACTACATAGTTAAACACCTAGGAAAACAGGATGTATGGTATGAGAGCATTTGTCAATCTTATCTGCTCTCCTGGCTCAAACTGAAGCCCAGCTCCATGCCCCAATAATGTATCTGACCATTTATGAACGAGGGGTAAATGCTATTCCTGACCTCTGTAGCATGGAATCTTATGTTCCTTATTATCTTTCCTACAAATGTTAACATTATGGGATCAAAGCAGAGGATTGTTTTTTCTCCAAAGGCTAGAAGCATGTGATGCAAAAAGTGTAAGGTTTGTTTTCTTTCCATGACTTGGAAATCAGGCAACAAAAGGCAGAATGTGCTAAATATTACATGCAAGATTTAACCAGGCAAAGTCCTCAAGCTTTGCTCTCACCAAGACTCAGGGCTTGTCTACAAGGTGAGGTAATGCACACCAGAGGGATGTAAACTGTTGTGCTCTAAATGCCCATCTGCCCCATATAGGCATCACTGATATGCTCTAAAAAGGTTAACACAGTACTGTTTCAAACAGAAGTACATCAGTGTGCACGAGGTACCTTTTAGAACATGCCAACATATCTACATTGGGCAGTTGCACAATACATTAGAGAATCAGTTTGTATCCCTCTGATGTACATTGCCACACCATGTAGACAAGCCCTCAGAGAGATGCTAAGCTTCTCAGAAACATCCTAAAAAGCTGACCCTCAATGCATCCTATAATGACAGAGGCCAGTTTCCTATCTCACCAATAAAATGTGGCCCATTATTGATAGGCAGGCTTCAGACAAAATGACCTATTCCCCACAACTCTATATCTGACATTTCCTCTCCCTTCAGTAGAGTTATTTATATTTTCAACTCATTTTCATGAAGTCTTTTTTAACGGTCTCTCCTTGCTTGACTCTTGCATATTTTTGTTTCATTGATCATTATCCACTTACACCCTAGTCATGTGTTTGTGGTTCAACCCAGACCAGCAAGGGGTTATGTCACCACCTGTCCTGCAACCCTGGGTCCCTTAAATGCTAATAATCATAGAATCATAGAAGATTAGGGTTGGAAGAGACCTCAGGAGGTCATCTAGTCCACCCCCCTGCTCAAAGCAGGACCAACCCCAACTAAATCATCCCAGTCAGGGCTTTGTCAAGCCGGGCCTTAAAAACCTATATGAATGGAGATTCCACCACCTCCCTAGGTAACCCATTCCAGTGCTTCACCACCCTCCTAGTGAAATAGTTTTTCCTAATATCCACCCAAGAGCTCCCCCACTGCAACTTGAGACCGTTACTCCTTATTCTGTCATCTACCACCACTGAGAACAGCCTAGCTCCATCCCCTTTGGAACCCCCCCACTTTTGGTAGTTGAAGGCTGCTATTAAATCCCCCCTCACTCTTCTCTTCTGCAGACTAAATAAGCCCAGTTCCCTCAGCCTTTCCTCATAAATCATGTGCCCCAGCCCCCAAATCATTTTTGTTGCCCTCCGCTGTACTCTCTCCAATTTGTCCACATCCTTTCTGTATTGGGGGCCCCCAAAACTGGATGCAATATTCCAGATGTTGCCTCACCTGTGCCGAATAGAGGGGAATAATCACTTCCCTCGATCTGCTGGCAATGCTCCCACTAATGCAGCCCAATAAGCAGTTAGCCTTCTTGGCAACAAGGGCACACTGTTGACTCATATCCAGCTTCTCGTCCACTGTAATCCCCAGGTCCTTTTCTGCAGAACTTCCGCTTAGCCAGTCGGTCCCCAGCCTGTAGCAGTGCATAGGATTCTTCTGTCCCACTATAATCTTCTAGTCCACACTGTAGTTTCCATCGCTCAGTTACTCTTTGCAAAGTGACACCAACACATACCTCCAGTTCTGAATTTCCCTCTCCTTGGAGTGTTCAGTGTTATCATGGAACATTCACAGAAATTACATTCGCTGCTCTTTAAAGAGACAGAAACAGCAGCTTGTTCACCTGACTGGAGGTGAACAAGCTGCTGTTTTTGTCTCTTTAAAGGGCAGCAAACAAAACTTCTATGAGTGTTCCAGCTTCCAGGAGAGGGCTGGACACTCCAAGGAGGCAGTTAATCGCTTCAGATGAATCAAAGCACTGGTTTCGTTTACATGAAAAGTAAAACAAGTTTATTTAACTAAAAAGAGATTTGAAGTGAGTTCAAGTACAAGGCAAAAAGTTGGAAAGGGTTACAAACAAAAGTAAAAATACGCTTTCTAATGGCTAAGACCGAACAATATAATTTAACAAGCTACAGTCTTTGTTCAAGGTAGTTTCCTCACCAATCTTCCTTTTCTAGCAATGGCTTATTATCTTACTCAGGATCCGCACAGAATCCAAGGTACTGGTTTTCTTTGTCTCCTCAAGTGAAGGATAACTGAGGAGTTCACTTCCACTCTATAGTCCAGTACATCTTTGAAATCTATTTGTCTGAAATGTTCTTTTTTTCCATGGTTTCTGATGTACACTCCATGCTGGCTCTGTCCCTTTTTTCCCCCAATGATTTTTTACAATGCAAATGATCTCTTCCTACAACCTCCAATACAAATGAACAACACATTGAATTTGGCCACACCTGGTTTGAGGTGTTGGATTCTTTTCTTTGTCTGGAGAAAACCTGTTTATCAACTGCCCCAACATGCCCAGTTTAAACACATTTTAGTCACATAATTTCAGCACCTCTGTATAATCCTTTGTGGGTTGATCATACATACATCCTAAAAGAATATTAATGATCAGTGAGTTATTAGTTTTCCAATGACATATTATATAACACCATTTAGATACAAATTATAATAGTGAACTACAGTACACTAAGCTGATCAGGCTAACTGAAACTCACTGTTAGATATCAGGGAGTCCCTTGCCTTCTGGCACAGGGATGCTCTTAGGGTCACATCCCTTTTAAGAGTTCCAAATTCCTTGGCCAAAATTTTTTTAAAACTATTTTGGAAATACTAAAAGACCCATATGGTCTTTTCTGGCCCTGTGTTTGGTTAAAAAAAACAAAACACAACAACTTATGAAATCAGAAGCCTCTAGGTGTGAAAGGAAGGACACGGATGCAATTTGGTGAGAAGCTGAGTGGATAAATAAACCTAAATAGTGTATTGGGAAGATCTTAGTGAAAATGCAACAGAAAAATTGGTGATGGCACCATCTTTCCATTACTAGCTGTTATGCCTCCATCACTGTTAGGCTTGGGAGGGAGAGGCAGAGATAAAGTCTATACACCAAGGCACAATTTAATGGGGTTGCAATAATAATGACATTTTGTTCCACAGGTAGTGGGAGAGGAGAGAGAAAAAGGATGAGTGCTACAGCAACAGACTGAGTTTATGAACAGAACTTATGAATACCCCAGGAGACAATTCAGAAAGTCTGCTTAAGATCAATAACTTTATAGGGAAGTGTAAGCATCCTCACTCGGAGGGTTGGTTTGAAAGTATGGCCTATTGATCAGGGCTACAAACCATAACCGGCAGAAGCCCGGGTCCTCCCACTCCACTGGGCTCCAACCCAAAGCCCTTTGGGGCTACCAGTGATCTGGCAACCCAGGCTGCTTGAGGCTCCCTCCCTAGGCCACTTCCTATCTTCCCCCCTCTGGGCCAGCTCAGTCCAAGGTTTTCCCCTGCTGGGGTAGTCCACACCAAGAAAGTAAAAAGGGATTACCAATGTCCAGGATCCATATGTGGGGGACAGGGGGATTGCTTCCATTGAAACCAATGCAACAATTCATTCAGCTAACAATTTGTTCTCCTGAAGTTTTGAAATTTTGCAAGATAATTGGCCCTGATTTGGGTTTTATAATTACATATGTGGTTCAAGAAAATGTGGCAAAATTGCAAAGTGAGTTGAGTTTTATAGATAGTTGTCTGTGTAAAGCAAACATGTTCCTTGCCCCACCCCAGCACAACCACAGACTTTGCAATCAGAGTTAAAAATAGTATTTGACTTTTCAGGCTGTTCCCGAAAGGAGTCAGGAAAGGCTCCTCTGAATTAAGGGAACAAATGGTGAATTGTTTGGCAAAACGAATTGAGAGCGTGCACACCAATGCTGTGGTGGAAATTAGAAATGTGTGGCTCATAGAGCACTTCAAGAAGTTGTGCAGTGAGTAAAGGCATCAATCTCCCTCTCAACTTCCATGAGATCTTCAAGATAAAAGTACATTATAAAAATCCTTGAAGCAACTTTAATTTTCCTTTTTATACTTTCTTTGGTCTGTCTGTTATTTTCCCAATAAGCTAATAGCTGTCCTTTATTTCCAGCCATTCAGTATTTACATGCAACATCATTAATAGCTTTTCGATAGAGACCAATATAACTGATTACACATATTGATTTGTATTTAGTGCTTGAGCTTACCGTAAGCAACTTCTATCTGATAAAAAATGACTACCAATGATAATTGCATGGAACTCTATTTTTAAATAAGCCAGAGAAAAATTGCCTCCTCCAATAAAAGTTTCTTGTAACATTCAATTACAGCAATCAGTTCTCTTGTACAAAAACATGAAAAATAGCTGTAAAAGCTTAATGACAATGAAATGGTGTATCATATATGTTACACACAAAAACTATGTTAAAAGAACATTAACAATTCAAAATCAAGCACTCATATATTATTTTATGGCAGAATTGCATGTGTAATCTTAATATGGCCCAACTGTGATTTAGTATTATGCTACTGGCTTTAATTACATGACCACATACTATTTTCCCACAGGATTCCTGACTCATTCAGTGCACAGCACAAACTACTGTCTGTGGGGTGATTCAGGATTGTATAGTAAAGGTAGCTGTTGTGTATTGTCCTGTTCAGCCTCAGCATCCGTGGGCTAGAATATGCTCAGTGCAAATGGAGACTTCAGGGAACTTAGCTGCCAAACTCTAAGGGTATGTCTACACTACGGGATTAGTCCGAATTTACGGAATTCGATTTTTTGAAACCGATTGTATAAATTCGATTGTACACGGCCACAGTAAGCGGATTAATTCGGCGGTGCGCGTCCATGTACTAAGACTAGCGTCGAATTCCAGAGCGTTGCACTGTGGGTAGCTATCCCATAGTTCCCGCAGTCCCCCCCGCCCATTGGAATTCTGGGTCGAGATCCCAATGCCTGATGGGACAAAAAATATTGTCGCGGGCGTTTCTGGGAACATCCTCCCCCTCCCTTCGTGAAAACAACGGCAGACAACCATTTCGCGCCTTTTTTCCGTGGAGAACTGAGCAGATGCCATACCTCGGCAAGGATGGATCCCGCTCAGCTCAAGTTTGCAGTCATGAACATTGTAAACACCTTGCGCATTATAGTGCAGTTTATGCTGAACCAGGACCAGAAAAGCCAGGCGAGGAGGAGGCGGCTACGGCAGCGCGGCGACGAGAGTGATGCGGCCATGGACATGGACACAGAATTGTCTCGCGTCACGGGCCCCGGCGCTTTGGAGATCATGTTGGTAATGGGGCAGCTTCTCGCTGTGGAACTCCAATTCTGGGCCAGGGAAACAAGCACTAACTGGTGGGACCGCATAGTGCTGCAGGTGTGGGACGATTCCCAGTGGCTGCGAAACTTTCGCATGCATAAGGGCACTTTCCTGGAACTTTGTGACTTGCTTTCCCCTGCCCTGACGCGCCAGAACACCAAGATGAGAGCAGCCCTCACAGTTGAGAAGCGAGTGGCGATAGCCCTGTGGAAGCTTGCAACACCGGACAGCTACCGGTCAGTCGGTAATCAGTTCGGAGTGGGAAAATCTACCGTGGGGGCTGCTGTCATGCAAGTAGCCAAAGCAATCGTTGAGCTGCTGCTAAAAAAGGTAGTGACGCTGGGAAATGTGCAGCTCATTGTGGATGGCTTTGCTGCAATGGGATTCCCTAACTGTGGTGGGGCGATAGATGGAACCCATATCCCGATCTTGGCACCGGAGCACCAGGGCAGCCAGTACATAAACCGCAAGGGGTACTTTTCTATGGTGCTGCAAGCAATGGTGGATCACAAGGGACGTTTCACCAACATCAACGTGGGATGGCCGGGAAGGGTTCATGACGCCCGCGTCTTCAGGAACACTAGTCTGTTTAAACGGCTGCAACAAGGGATTTACTTTCCAGACCGGAAAATTACCATTGGGGATGTTGAGATGCCCATCGTTATCCTTGGGGACCCAGCCTACCCCTTAATGCCGTGGCTCATGAAGCCATACACAGGCAGCCTGGACAGTACTCAGGAGCGGTTCAACTACAGGCTGAGCAAGTGCAGGATGGTGGTAGAGTGTGCCTTTGGACGTTTAAAAGGTCGCTGGCGCTCGTTACTGACTCGCTCGGACCTCAGCCAAACCAACATCCCCATTGCTATTGCAGCTTGCTGTGTGCTCCACAATCTCTGTGAGAGCAAGGGGGAGACCTTTATGGCGGGGTGGGAGGCTGAGGCAAACCGCCTGGCCGCTGATTACGCGCAGCCAGACACCAGGGCGATTAGAAGAGCACACCAGGAAGCGGTGCGCATCAGAGAAGCTCTGAAAACAAGTTTCAGTGCTGCCCAGGCTCCTGTGTGAAAGTTATGTTTGTTTGTCCCTGTTGAAAACCCGCCCACTTGATTCACTCATTCCCTGTAAGCAACCCACCCTTCCCCCTTCCCCCTTCGATCCCAGTTTTATTTAAAAAAAAATAAAGTCAGTGTCGTTTTCAAATTACAAATCAAGAACTTTTTATTAACGGGGGGTAATGAACATAGGGAGAGAAATAACCAGGTAGTCCGGGTGGGGTTTGGGAGGAGGGTAGGAGTGAAGGAACAGGGCAGGAACAACATTCAAAATAATGAGAGCCTTTTGCTCGGGCTCTCTAATGGGGTGGACTGGCAGGTTGCACGGAGCTTCCCCCCCCGCGTTCTTACACGTCGGGGTGAGGAGGCTACGGGACTTGGGGAGGGGGGAGGGCGGTTATAGAGGGGCTGCAGCGGCACCCGGTAATCCGGCAGCTGCCGTTCCTGGAGCTCCACCAGACGCCGGAGCATGTCTGTCTGATCACGCAGCAGCCCCAGCGTTGCATCCCGCCACTTCTCCTCTCGGGCGTCCCTCCTCTCCTCGCGTTCGTCCCTTCTCTCCTCACGTTCATCCCTTTTCTCCTCCCGTTGGTCCCTCATGTCCTCCCGCTGGTCCCTCTTCTCCTCACGGTCACTGGCCTCTTGACGGAATTTCAATACAGTCTCCTTCCAATCGTTAAAATTAGCTCTCTCATCCCGGGTCGACTGCATTATTTCCGAGAACATATCGTCTCGGGTGCGCCTCTTTCGCCTCCTTATCTGGGAGAGCCTTCGTGCTGGGGGCGGGAGGATGGAAGAATTTGCAGCTGCAGTAGGAGGGAAAAAAAGGAGAGAAGTATGTAAAAAGATACATTTTATAGAACAATGCTTATACTCTTTCACGGTGAACACTTTTCACATTACATAGCAATGTACAAGGTCGCTTTTTGCATCTTATATTGAGTGCCCGCGGCTTTGGTGTTAGAGATCACAGCAGACGCAGGGCCGGGCAACAGATTTCGGCTTGTATGCAGCCATGGTAAGCCATTGTCCTGCTGCTTCTGCATTAAATCAGCGCCCTCCTTTCCCATAGCAAGCAAAGCCCTTTACGTGCTGCGGTTTCCCTGTTACCGTGCAGCATCAGATAACATAACAACCACCCCCCACCCACCCATTCAATTCTGTGGGATGACCCCCTCCCCCCACCACGTGGCTGGTACCATGGAAGATCCATGCAGATCGCAAACTAGCCCCCCCATCCACTTCTGTGGGATGATCGCGTTACCCCTCCCCCCACCACGTGGCTGGTATCAGGGAAGACCCCTGCTAGCCAAACGCGAAAAACTCAGCGACATTATCCACCCCCTCCCCCCCGCCCGCTTGGCTAACTGCAGGGAAAGATTTCTTTTCAGCTACAGGCAAACAGCCCAGTAGGAACGGGGCCACCTCTGTCCCCCTAATTACATTCCCATATCTCAAACAGGTTACCCTGAACGATATCACTCTCCTGAGGATAACACAGCAAGATAAAGAGCGGATGTTGCTTGAATGCCAGCAAACACCGGGACCATACGCTGCCAAGCTTTGTCAAGCAATGATACCGGATTACTTGCTGCTAGCATGGCGCGGTCAAGTGTCCTACCATGGAGGACGGAATAAGGCTGCCCTGCCCAGAAACCTTCTGGAAAAGCTTTTGGAGTACCTCCAGGAGAGTTTCATGGAGATGTCCCTGGAGGATTTCAACTCCATCCCCAGACACGTTAACAGACTTTTCCAGTAGCTG
The DNA here is from genome assembly GCA_003942145.1 of Platysternon megacephalum. Taxonomy (NCBI): domain Eukaryota; kingdom Metazoa; phylum Chordata; order Testudines; family Platysternidae; genus Platysternon; species Platysternon megacephalum. The sequence continues at coordinate 87,322 of QXTE01000182.1, forward strand.
TACTGGCCGCGAATGCATCCCAAGTCCCCAGGGCAAATTAATCATTAAACAAATACTTGTTTTAAACCATGTTTGATATATTTGAAAAGGTACACTCACCAGAGGTCCCTTCCAGGGGGTCTGCGATGCCGCCTTGGGAGGGTTCGGAGGGCACTTCGGTCAGGGTCAGAAACAGCTCCTGGCTGTCGGGGAGAATGGAGTGCTGTGTGCTCTCCACAAGTTCGTCCTCCTCCTCCTCCTCCTCTTCCCCGTCCGCAGATTCGTCATGCAACGATGACATTAACCCCTCCTCGGAGTCCACGCTCAGGGGTGGGGTAGTGGTGGCGGCCCCTCCGAGAATTGCATGCAGCTCATCGTAAAAGCGGCATGTCTGCGGCTCTGCCCCGGACCGTCCGTTGGCCTCCTTCGTCTTCTGATAGGCCTGTCGGAGCTCCTTCACCTTTATACGGCACTGAATGGAGTCCCGATTGTGGCCTCTCTCCATCATCCCCTTGGAGATCTTGTCAAAGATCTTTGCATTCCGTCTCTTGGAACGCAGTTCTGCGAGCACTGAATCCTCTCCCCATATGGCGATCAGATCCAGTATCTCGCGTGTGGTCCATGCTGGTGCTCGTTTGCGGTTCTCGGACTGCATGGCTACCTGTGCTGTTCAGCTCTGTGTGGTCACCTGTGCTCACCAGGCTGGGCAAACAGGAAATGAAATTCAAAAGTTCGCGGGGCTTTTCCTGTCCAACTGCCCAGAGCATCCGAGTTTCGATTGCTGTCCAGAGCGGTCACAATGGTGCACTGTGGGATAGCTCCCGGAGGCCAATACCTTCGAATTCCGTCCACACTAACCCTAATTAGAACCGGCAATGTCAATTTCAGCGCTACTCCCCTCGTCGGAGAGGAGTACAGAAACCGATTTTAAGAGCACTTTAAATCGAATTAAATGGCCTCGTTGTGTGGACGGGTACAAGCTTAATTCGCTATAACGCTGCTAAATTCGAACTAAAATCGTAGTGTAGACCAGGCCTAAGAAGACTCTACTGAGCATATGTAAACTGAGATTTTTCAAAGGCTCAAAATTTAACCAAATTTGGGCATTTTCTCCCTATGGGAAGAGCAAAAGAAACATGCCCGACACAAGGGCCACCCCACCACATTTCAAGAGCCTGCTCCAAAGCATGGAGCCACTACAGCTGCCCAATGGTTATACATTTGTAAGATGGGGAAAACGTTTTTTGCCTAATCTCCTTCTTGAAAACGGTCAAACCATTTTTGCTGAAACTGTCAAAAATATTCAGCCCCAGACAGCCATCTCAACATGGGGAATTTTAGCCTGAACGGGTAAGTATAGATAACTGAAAACAGAGGTTTATAATAGGAAGTATTGGGCAACCTGACTCTAGGTGTCATTACCTGTGCTCCCTATAATTAGTTAGTAACACATTAGTTGTGAGTGACAATTAACTCTAGGTTAACCATACTGGCCAACATTTTCCAAAATAGCTAATGGTTTTAGGTGCTCAAAATGAGACATCTTAAAGGGGCCGGGTTTTCATAAAGTGCTGAGCACCCAGCATCTGAAAAACCGGTCCCCTTAATGGTGTCGCAAGCTGGTCACCCACAAGCCACTTCTGAATCTCTTGGCCACTATATAAGAAGTTAACAGTTAGAGTTTCCATCATCTTACAGTGATTAAGAACTACATTTGTTATTTATAGTATTTGGTGCAGTTCTTTGTTCATTTACATCTTTCACTATTATTTTCATTACCCATAAGTCTTTTTGGGCATGATCCTTACATTGAGCACTGAACATTGAAGAAGTGATCCTGCTTCCATTGAAGCTAATTAGTAAACAGTTTTAAAACAGAAGAATCTGTTGATGTAATTAGTATTTCTGGTTGTTTTGTTTCTTAATTCAGTCTCTTCATTCTAGAGTTAAATGACAAAAGTTATTGTGGTATAAATATAATGTAATGTATTACATGAAAATAAAGGTTATTGCTATATCATTATGAGCTAGAATGTTATATTTCAATGGATGTAAAGTACTATACAAGTACTATACAAAGTAAGAAAGAATATCACAATGAACTTCTATTATAGTATTTTAGATACTCTGGATGAGATTCCAATACACTAAGGGGGGGAGGGATAGCTCAGTGGTTTGAGCATTGGCCTGCTAAACCCAGGGTTGTGAGTTCAATCCTTGAGGGGGCCACTTAGGGATCTGGGGCAAAATTGGTCCTGCTAGTGAAGGCAGGGGGCTGGACTTCATGACCCTTCAGGGTCCCTTCTAGTTCTATGAGATAGGTATATCTCCATATATTATTATTACTCACTATAAATAGTACATTACTCTGCTTGGCATGAGCTAGAGTAACAGGATCTCGCCCAATGAACTTGAATCATGTTAGTACATTCTCTGAATTGCCTTTGTATACTGACATATCACATATTAACTCAATTAAATACATTTTCACTTCTCAGGATAACATATTACTAGAAATCAATGATATTGGCCAGATTCTGCTGCCATTACTCATGATGAGTAATACTTTACACTGCAAGCAGTTGTACTAATTTCAGTACCAAGCTTGCAGGGTATAGCACTACTCAGCATGAGTAAGGATCGTAGAATCAAGCTTCAAATTATTTTTAATCTATTTTATTTAAGTTGGTCTCACTTCAGTTACACACATACTTTATAACCCTGAAATCCGAGTACTTTATATTTATTATGTTTATGAGGGAGCCAGTATGAGGGAGCTAACTATTTCTGAGAGTGGAATAGAATCAGACAATTAATACTTACAAAGCTGCAGTATCATTTACAGAGAATATTTCAGGGAACAGTGATCAAAGCACAGGTCTTTAGGTAGTTCATTTTACTCCTGGGAGGAACTCTGCAGCAAAAAAATTAAAAATTCTGGAAAATTCTGCATTTTGTTAAAACAACACAATATAATCATGCCAGTTTCAATTATTTTGGTTATTTATTTCAAAATACCTGTCAACAAATATGACTTTAACAATACAGACAACAAAAAAATTCAGGAATTTTTTTTGACAAATAGATTCCTTACTAGGCATATTAATACAGAACTCTGAGTAATAATTCATTTAAACTACAATAGAGAAATGTTTTTCCTGCACCCCTCAGAAGCAGTGCAAAGGCTTCAGGGAGTCAGGGGTAAGAGGAGCTGAGGGAGAGGGAAGTAATTGCTGGGAAGGAGCCTGGGAGTGAACCTGGAGGATTGTTGGGTGTGGATGGGAGAAATATGGAACAGTTTTTTTGTGGGGGATTGTGAGGAATTGTTAGGGAGTCTCCCCCAGGCAGATCCTGGCTGACCCCTAGCTTCTCCCATTCAGTCAGGCACATCTGCTCGTGTCCCCATCTGTCCCTGCACCCCTACTCAGCCACCTTCTCCCTACCCCCATGTGTCTCTGCTCCTCCACTCAGCCACCCCTCCCCCTATCCTCACGTGTTCCTGGCCCCCCCATGTCCTCCATTCCCATGTGTCCCTGCACCCACACTCAACCACCCCTCCTCCCCCATCCCCATGTGTCCCTGCATCTCCCTCCCCTTTGTTCCCATGTGACCCTGCAGCCCATGTCCCTGTACCCCCACTCAGCCACCCCCCTGGCCCATGAGGCCCTACACCCACCTCTCCCATCTCCAGGTGTCCCTGCAAACCCACTCCCACTCAGCCCACACTCAAGTCTGTCCCCCCCAGTCTATATGATTCCCCAGCAGCACCGTGTGCCCTGCTCTGTCTGTCACTCCCACAAATCCCATTCCACATCACTGAAGGTAGGGCCCCGTAGGTAGAGCACTGTGAGGAACGCAACCTCTTCTCTCTCCCTATTGGCTGCTGTTTTGGACGGTGAGACGGCTCCCTCTGTTTTGGCACCACAGCAGCTCCTGGTGGGTGAAAGGCATAACTGCAGCACCTTTCCAGCAGAATGTCTTTTCTGCAGAGAAAAAAAAATCTGTGGGGCACTGAATTCTGTGCTTGCGCAGAGGCACAGAATTTTCCCAGGAGTAGTATATTGTTGATGCATATTGTGACATTGTTGGTAGCAGCTCAAATTGATTTTTCTTTAGAAAACCAATTTGGTGCTGATCTATATTATTGTATTGCAAGACCTGAAACTTTTCTTGATGGAAATGCAAAAATAGTGAATGAAGGGAATGCACTAGGTCTAATGTATGTTGAATATTAATAAAAGATTTTCTATAGAACCTCAGGAGCTCCTTGCAAGTGGAGTAGAAATTGCTGTGGATGCAAGTACTGTCAAAAATCGTGATCTAGCTGAAAGATGGCAAATAATGGCCATAGTAAATGATAATATCAACCTGTGACAAGATGTCTAATAGGAATGTAACAAGTAGCAGCAGCATAATATCTTTGTAATCTGGATATGGGAGTAAAGAATTAATTAGGAAAAGTTGTAGCTAGTCATCATTTGAAGTGTTGTGAACAAATAGGAGGCTAAAAACAATCTAAAAAGTGATCCCCAGGGGTAAGAAAAATGAGCAAGCAATAACAAAAGGAGAATCAGCTTAGGAAAACGTAAATATTGGGCCCTATCTTTTGAATGACTCCAGGCAAGCACAGGGTTCTGCCTGAGTATATGAATGTTCAGGTTAGGTGCCTAATATACTGTGGGCGAAGGGGAGGGGGGATTGATATCCAATGTAAGTAATATATTTGAAAAACAGTAATGTCAATGAACAGCTAGGAGAGAGAGACAGAAATTTCAATAGGAGTTTCCAGTATGATTTTGCAGCCTTAAAAAAAAGTTAGCTTTCTGCTGTATAATTACCTGAAGGCCACATGCCACACAGGATGGAGGCAATAGATTCTCCTGTATCTCTGTGCCACCTCCCTCCCTCCTCCTCCAGCTAGGCAAACACCCTTTCCACACAGCCTGTGAGGCTGAAAGTTATTTGTTTGTTTGCTTTGGGCGGGGGGTGGAAATATCTCCTTCATATACCCTCTTCCTCTAACATTATACATATATTCATACTTCCTTACTTCCATAGAGGCATTCTTCCTACATGCATCCGGAATTTAAATATCAGGAACATAGGTGCCTAGGATTCTTGTACAGACCTTCTACATTTTGGTACACATCAACCTCTGAAAATAACTAGTACAAATATAGAGAACAATGCCAGTGATTTAACATAGAATTTGTATGCTCTGACTTTATCTGAACCATATGGTTTTCCTCATTTATTTTTTGTTTGTTCAGTTTAGTTTAGTTTTATTTAATCTGAAATAATGTCTTTTGTCCAGATATTCTTCGTACTGAATATTAATTTAAAAATAACTTTACAAGAAAACTGATATAATTCGATGGTCAAATTCAGGGTCCAGTGTGTTACTGGAGCATTTGGTAAGGATCTCACAAATGCCTGTGCTTTGTGGAGGTTACCCCTTTACATTGTTCTCAGACATCACCTTCTGTTTTCAAAGTTTTAAGATTCCCTAAATAACGTATATGCTGAAAGCAGTGTGCCCTTTGGTACCTGTCAAAATTGATAGCAATCAGATCCCCATCAAATTAAGCCAAAAACATTGCATTGAAACGGAAAAAGATTTATAGCTACCTCAGTCTGGAACAGTTAAGACTTTAAGAACTAAACAAGGTCTTCTTCATCCTGCTAACTTTGAAATAATTACTAATGGAGAGACAAGGCCCTTAAAACCTTGATGCTACAGCAATATACCATGCACACATGCACATACACTATATATATATATATATATTCTGCTGTCAAATCTTCTGATTTCCTTTCTCGTACAATCACAGGCAGAAAGAAAAAACCTGAAATAATTTCATGCCTAAACAAAGTAAAATGCTTTTCACACTATTATGCTTAACAGAGGAGCAGGCCTCACAATTAATTGGGGAGGTGACACTGAAACTGCAGCCTCTTTTATCCAAAGAGGACTTTGATGGATTTTGTACCCAATGTATTTTGTACCTGTTCAAGATCTTTTTCCTAAAAGAATGCCTATCTGGTATTTATTTGAGGGTTTGAAAAAGTTTCTAGATTTCTCAAGGAGGCAATTGTGAGTGTAATTCATTGATCTACTGATAAATGGCCCAAAATAAATGTCTGGTTAAAAGGTTGACAGGCTTGGACTCTAATGACCAGAGTCTCAGTGGTGTAAATCTGCATCACCCCGTTGATTTCAATGGAGCTAATCCAGTTTATACTTGCTGAGTATCTGGCAAATTCCTAATATATTTCTTTCTTTACATATGCTGCACTCATGTTGTATAATAAAGGCCTGTTTTTTCAGAAATGTTGAGCTCCCACAATTCCAACTGAAGTCCACTGGAGTGGATGGTGTTCAGCACTGCTGAATAATAAGGTCATAAATCTTACAAATGGCCTGAAACTAAATCCAGAAGGGAGCACACACCACATGCTCAGGAGTAGGAGAGGTAATTGTAGCACGAGGTTCTTCTGAGTCTCCCCTGAACTGAAACTGCCAACTGTGCTGTGTAAATATGTAATATTTTTGTAATATGGACTAAGGTCCATTAGGAACTAAAATCAGATCAGCAAGCTTACTAACATAGGGCCCCAGGCAATAGATTTAATCCAAAAAACAACCCACAAAATCTGCTTGTTCTCTTTTTAATCAGACTTTAAAGTACAGACAATTACAATGAAGCTACTGAAAAATATGGACTTCTTGTCTTTTATCCTATTTAGATAATCAAGCAACTAGGTTTATGCAGCTTCCAGGCAATCGTTTTATTGCTTTTTCTCTTTCACGTTCACAGCACAGGCTTCCTTCCTCCTTCTTCTGAGCACTGGCAAAGCCCATGAGTACTGAAAGACTGTCAGTTCAAACTCTAGCTTCTGTTTGTTTTCACTAATGAAAACTGTACTGAATGTATGCATGCAGTTTGGGGAAATCTGCTTTTTGTCTGTTATAACTAGCTGCACACATGAACTCTTTTCATTCTGCTATAGTTGTAGAGCAATGAAGCTTTAAGTACCTGAAGTATCACTGCAGTTGTTTGATGGTATTTGTTCATAAGAGCATCTAAATAATTGTGATTACTATTATACTGTCACGCTTCTTAATAGGCAAATGATAGCAAATTGTTGTGTTAAACTGTAACAAACAAATTCCATCTGATTCAAGATTATCTATAGATTTAACACAGTAGGTTTGGAAGGATTCGATTTTTATTGGTAAATGTTGGTAAATGTCAATTTCACCTTACACACAAGCAGATGAAAAAAATGTCCACTGATAATAGAAATGTACAGATAGGCAAAGCAAGAAAAATGCTGCTTGAGACTTTATTAGAATTTGATTTAAGGATATTTTGACATGTGATGTTGACAATTTGACATAAAGCTTTGACTTTTGAAGCTCAAATCTACTGTCATTAAATAATTATTGTCTGACATTCCCTGTTGTCTGCATACATCCATAATTTCCCACAACTGAACATTTAAATGGCTAAAAATAAAACAATGCTTAAATATAAACATTGATATTATCTATCAGAATTATAAACAAATAAAATGTTGGCCAGCCTAAATGTAAGGCTGTTCTTAGTCTTAAAATTTGTCTTGGCTGGATAGTTATTTTGCAGCAATTCCCTGTGGTCTACAGACAACTAAAACAGTGTATTCCACGTTTACATGGCTCTAAAGTGTCTGGTTGCTCCTCAGACTGCATACACTGGAACCAAGATTTAGCTGTTAATAATAGTACTACTTCACATTTCTATATCATCTTCAATCCACAGATCTCAAAGCACTTTACAAATAATTGCATGACCCTGGAAATTACACGATTATTATATAAAAGGAAAATTAGGGCACAGAGAAGTCACAAGGCACGTGAGTGAGAGCTAGGAACAGAAGCCAACTTCTCTTGACTCTTGACCCTGCATTTAACAACCGTGCTCTCTCTCTCTAGGAGTGTCTTGTTAAGCACTTGGAGATTTATGGATGAAAAGCACTATTATTAATTATTAATGGGTTATTCTAAACTTTTTGTCTCAAGCAACTTGTAAGTAATCATATCTGCATACAAAAACCACAACTGTCAGCTAATCCACACTCATGTAGCAAGGAAACTACCTCTAACGGTTGCTTCAAAGACAGAAGCCTCTGCCATTGGAGCTAAAGGATACCATGCACTACTGCCACTCTCAGTAGTATTATTGCTTCTAGTCCCTTTCTAGGCCAGCCACTACGAGGTGATACAGGCACAACAGCAGGATATGTTTCTTCCAGGAAAGGACAGTGGTATAAACCTTCTGTGGTAGAGCAATTAATATGTTTATTTCCATTTCTATGAAATAATTGTGCTTGATTTGAGTCCACCTTTCTACACAAAGGTTCAGATCTTTGGGTCTGGTTAAGTTGTGCTTTGTGCAGACTCTGAGGAGCTGGGAGCAAAACTGGCTGTATGCCACCCACATACCTTCCCTTCCTCCCCACCCCACCCCGACACATACAATCCTCAAGGCTACTGGGTTCAGCTCCCAGTGATCTTTAGAACAACTTCAGGTATCTCTAACCTACATCAGTGGTAAGGGCCACAAGCCATTGGCCAGAGATCATTGGAGCACAGCAATAGTCTGGTCATGCCCGATCATCCCTTAGCCACAAGCTTAGCATATCTTCTAATGAGTGGCGGGGTGGGGGGTGGGGAGAGGGGAATCAAAGGAGGTGAGGTAGAGCTGGCTACACTGGTTTACCACACCTGGGGATTCCCAGCTGTATGGCTACTGCAGTTTTATGGTTTCTTATCTTGCCAAAAGAGGCACACAGTAGCTGGAGCAGGGACTAGGATCTGTCCTAGACTTTTCCAATTTCTGGATTACATCCCCCTAGTTTGTGAAGCCCTGAGAGCCAGTACACTTTAGTTATTCTCCCTCCTTTCTTCTGCAAGACTATGAGACTGCTATAAATACTCTCAATTTGCAGGTCCTAATGCTTTCTTCCAGGTCTTTTTTTTTTTTCCTCCTTTCTACTTCATATTTACTCTTTGCTCCAAAACTATCACAGATTTACTTTAAAATGAAATATTTTAACATTAATAAATATATAGGAGAGGGACAGATCTGCACTTAAAAGAAATAGCCACTTCTTTGCACCTAGAATTCATTTTTATTACAGCCAGCATAACATAGTGGTATTCTGCCAGTTAGCCCTCACTCTACATAATTTCTGTCAGTTGTAAAACTCAAAGCAGTTAATCTTATCACTCTGCTTACATGATGAATTATTTTACAACCTCTTTTTTTTTTAAAGTACTGAGAAAATCCTAGGAACATTTTATCGAAAGCCTCTCCCATTTGTGTCTCATGAGCTGTGAAATATGGTTTAGATACAAGAGAGAAGATAAATAGTTTTCATTTGCAGTCCACAGAATATGGTTTGTTCTGCTCTGGTAACTGGTAAATCTAAAAAATACCCTGACATAAATTCTCTGTTCTTTTTAATAACAATAGGCATTTAAGGAGATGGGTGAGCTTGTTCAACCTCTGTGTGATGCATCAAATCAAATCCTATTAAACATTTAATGCTACAGGCACTTAACATTTAAGAGCTATCTTTCATTTGGGATAAAAATGAACAATTTCCCCTTGATTTTAGACAAAAATAAAGTTACCTGATCTGAATGACTGTCCTGGAAATGTGTATTTGAAACTAGTGCCTTCTACATATGTTACATCTCATAGTCCTAAACTCTTAGATTGGAAAGCATGTTTTGATTATTCCAGGTAAGATTGAATGTATACACACATATACTAGTTCTGTCATTATTGCACCCCCTACCTTGCCCCACATATTCCTGAACTGCTATTTTAAATAGACATTTCATTTAAAATCAGTTGAATTTCAGGATATATCAGCATCACAGGTGAACCATACATATCTATGTATTTATATGGTCCTCATCACCATAGTATCTGAGCATCTCCCAAGTATTTATCCCCACAATACCCTTCTAAGGAAGGATAGCATTATTAGCCCAATTTACAGATGAGGAACTGAAGCACAGGGGAATTAATGGACTTCCCCAAGGTCGCACAGGAAGTCTGTGGCAGAGCCAAGAACTGAACCCAACATTCTGTGCCCGTCCACTGCCTCGATTTTACTTCTGTGGTGTGTACCTGGAATGAAGCAGAGAGGTACAGTGGCTACACTTAAAATCTTATTTAAAAAATTCTATCAATTTAAGAGATATTCACTATACTTAAAATGGGAACTATTCTACAAGCAATAATCTTACTCAAAGTTGAAAAAACTGTTTAAGTGCACCCACTCTCCTGAGAAAAGTGCCAGCTTATAAATTCTTTAGTTTGTTGCAGTGAATTTTAAACTCTTGGAGTCTTCTACCCCTGGTTTAAATATAAAATGAAGTCAGTGTTTCTCAATGACCAGTCCGTGGACCAGGGACAGTCCCTGAGATCTCCCTGACACAGTTTAGGAAGGCAACAAGCCAGTCCCTGGTATCAAAAAGGTTGAGAAACACTGAATTGGGGGCTATTCCAAGAAAGGTGGTCTACATGTTCATCAGTGTACAATATGGAATAATTAGCAACTAGATGGGATCCAGTTTGGATCAGTTAAAAGATTTCCAATTTGCTCTCTGAAGAATCACAGTGATTAAAACCCACATAGAGAAATTATCAAGTCTTCTCAAAGAGCCATTAATATGGCTGTGTTTTTATGCTGCTCACTACTCTCATTTTAATGAAAGTGAGCACAGCCTTGATATTTACATTGAATTTTTGAATGGTATTTCATAACTCATGAAAACTGCTGTTGAAGGATCTTAGTGGGAAGTAAAACTCAAAGGTCCTGACAGGCTGAATTTTGTGTTGTTAAGCTCCATTCTCTCTATTTCATTCCTCCTCTTTTTTTCTGCACTGCTGCTAACAGCCTTGCCCAAGTAGGCTCCCATGCTATTACAGGGGGTAGGAACAAATGGGATAGCAACAACTGTTTGAGGAGAAGAAGAGGACTGCTGCTGCTTCAAAAGCCTGTAGCCCTAAGAGAAAGCCTTCCAGAGAGGGGGAGAATCTGCAGCAGCCAATGGGAGGAAGAAGCAGTGAGGAAATAGCTGGCAGCCAGCTAGGGGAATACACTCTGCCCAGGGAGGGGAGAGACGGCAGGAGTTTTAAGGGGCACCTCTACTCATTTCAACTCTCTCCTTGGAAAAATCTCTGCCAGGCAGCACACCAGGGGGACATAATTGCCAGGGATGGAAGGCTATGTGTGAGAACATAAGAACGGCCATACTGGGTCCACCTAGCCCAGTATCCTGTCTTCTGACAGTGGCCAATGCCCGGTGCTTCAGAGAAAATGAACAGAACAGGCAATCAAGTGATTCATCCCCTTTCTTCCACTCCAAACTTCTGTCAGTAAGAGGTGTATGGACACCCAGACCATGGGATTGCATCCCTGACCATCTTAACTAATAGCCATTGATGGGCCTATCCTCCATGAACTTATCTAATTCTTTTTTTTTTAACCTAGCTGTACTTTTGAACTTCACAGTATCTCCTGGCACCTAGTTCCACAGTTTGACTGTGCGTTGTGTGAAGAAGTACTTTCTTTTGTTTTCTTTTAAACCTGATACCTATTAATTTCTTTGGGTGACCCCCTGGTTTTCATGTTCTGTGAAGTAGTAGCACTTCCTTATTCACTTTCTCCACAGCATTACTGATTTTATAGACCTCCATTATATCCTCCCCCCATTAGTGTTCTCATTTTCCAAGCTGAAAAGTACTAGTTTTTTTAATCTCTCCTCATATGGAAGCTGTTCCATACCCCTAATCATTTTTGTTGCCCTTCTATGTACCTTTTCCAATTCTAATATCTTTTTTTGAGATGGGGTAATCAGAACTGCACACAGTATTCAAGGATATGGGATGGGCAAGGAATAGGCACCTGTGCCTCCTACTCTGCTGGTGGAGGGGATCATCTCCTTCCTCATGAGAACAAACAGGCAGAACGAGGGTAGCAGGGAAGGAGAGCTATTTTTTACTCCCCGTGAAGGAGTTCCTTCACTGCTGGCACTGCATAGTGGTCAGGCAGACGGTGGCAGACCCCTTCCTTTTCTCAGTGCCCCCTGTTGACAGCTGTTCCTTTCCTACAATGGTCTGTCCCTTCTGTTACTTGGCTCTCCAGCTAGGTTACTTGTTTGTGTCTGCCCCTTTTGGGGCACATAAAGAGTCCAGCAATGGGGTAACCCTCTGGGATAGATGAGAGACTCCTGGCTTCTCCTTGGGTCAGAGTCTTGTGGTCCAGACCCCTCTGTCTTCAGTCAACTAGATACCCTGCACCGGGCATAGACGTCTGACTTGGACACTCCCTAGAGATTGGTAAGGGAACCTTGCCCTGTCACTCCATCTCTGCTGGATGCCCATCCAGGGCCCAGTGGTAAGTCCTTCACCCCAAGGTGCTGTGCTGCTGCGTCTCTGAATCACTTCCTACCAGTCCCATCTCTTTACAACCAAGAAAGTAAAGTGATTAAGTAATTGAACTCGAAGATAAAGTCTCAAACCTTCAGAGAGTCTTAAGTCCCTCCTTCATGGGCTTGACCAGTTGCTATAGCTAGGCCACAGGAGTTCATGCAGTGCTCCTTCCCAGAGTTCAGAGTGTAGGTCCCTTCACTTCCACTGTCTGCCTCCTACTCACCTGTCCTGCTCCCCTCTAGCCCACGTATGTTTTGCAGGTATGTCAGGGTGAAGCCAGCTGGGCCCAGAGAAGCTCTTTAACCCCTTCTTTGCAGTGGGGGGGTTTGTACACACCATCACATCCCCTCACACAAAAATCCAAAGTGTTGCAGATGGAACGCAGCAGGGGAAAAACTCCACAAGATCAGGGGGCTCTTTTCTGCAATCAGGAAAATAAGGACAAGGCTGACCAGGTATATTCTCCCCCAACCCTCACCCTGCTACCAATAACTAAAAACGACATTTAAAAAAACCCCAAACAAACATAATTGGCCTTTCCTCATCCTAACCCACACATCAGTACAAAGGTGAGTGCAACTAGCAATTTAGTGTCTCCCCAGAAGCCTAATGAGAACAGGTTTAAGAACTAATTGAATTTTAAGGAAATACATACCTAGAACAAATATCATTGCAGTACACAGGAGAAGCAAAGTAAGTTAGAAGGGGAAATGCTTTCAGAGTATTTTGACAATTTAAAGAAACCAGAAGAAAAATTCCTAGATGAAACATATTGTGACAGGTTGGTTTATGGCATGCAAAACCCTGAGTTAGAGGCCCACTACCTGCAAGTTTTATTTAGAGAAAAAGGTGAATACTAGCCTTGCTTGTGGAGACGGGCCAGATTTCCGGGGGGTGGGGGGGGAGGGAAGAATTTGCAATAGGTAGGAAGTCATTATTAGTTAATTAAAAACAAAAACAAAAAAACCCAAACCCACTATGTCCCCGTCTCAATTTTTCAACTTATTCGGAATAGCCTAAAGTCAATTTTGTAATAAAAAGAAAATTGACTGAAGTAATTTCACAAATGAACTCCACCAAAAAACTAAATTCCCCCCAGTCTTCCAATCTGTGCAGTCGAGCATAGAATGGTACCATTCTACATCCACTTTATACAGAAGTAAATGATGCTACAAGGTGAAAATCCTAGAGGACTCATGCAGGTTTCTCAGGAGGACCCTAGGAAATAGAGAAACCTTTCAGCATAGCTTGTAGGAAGAAAGAATACGTTGCCCTCAGTCTCCAAAGTTCAAACATGGGGATTGTCAGTAGATATTATAAAACCTAGCCATTAAAATTAAAGTAACTTTAATGATTGGTATTCATCATTTATTATTAATTAATTATTATTATTATTACTACAGTAGTGCCTAGGCTCACCAGTCACAGACCAGGACCTCAACGTCCTATGTGCTGTACAAACACAGAACAAAATAATGGTCCTTTCCTCCAAAGAGTTTATTGTTTATCTGATGAAACAACTATCCCCACCCACTCACAAAATGAAGTTATCAATCAAGTCATAGGTGACATGAAAACGTATGCACTCCTTGGAAAAATATACCCTCTTCCAATAAATATATTATCCTCCTTTTGTTGTTTCCCTCTCCCTTTCCTAGATTCCATACACCACAGCCTTTTGTTATTTTAGGATGTGTTTTTGAAAGGAAGCATAAGTTCCCTAGGGCAGGGATGTTGCCTGTATTATAGTGATGCAGCAAGCCAATATAGTCAAAATTGAGTCATGACTTCTATCCAAAGGCTGACCTTTCTGAGTCCTGTAAAATTGACTTGCTTAGTTGGATTCCTTTGAAATTTAGTATGCTTCAGGAGGGTGTAGCCTAGCATCAGTGAGGATTTGGGGTCATTTGCGCTAGGGGTAGTGGATATATAATGATTAAAGGTCGAGAAAACATGATCTATGAGGAAAGATTGAAAAAATTGGGCTTGTTTAGTCTGGAGAAAAGAAGACAGAGGGAACATGATAACAGTTTTCAAGTACATAAAAGATTGTTACAAGAAGGAAGGTGAAAAGGTGTTCTCCTTAAACTCTGAGGATAGAACAAGAAACAATAGGATTAAATTGCCATAAGAGAGGTTTAGGTCGGACATTAGGAAAAACCTCCTAACTGTCAGGGTAGTTAAGCACTGGAACAAATTGCCTACGGTGGTTGTGGAATCTCTATGGAGTTTTTATGAGCACGTTAGATAGGCACCTGTCAGAAATGGTCTAGCTATTATTTAGTCCTGCCTTGAGTGCACAGGACTGGACTAGATGATCTACTGAGGTCCGTTCCAGTCCTACATGTCTATGATTCTATATGTTGTTCAAACATTTAGTTCACAGCAGATTGACTGTATATTAAGGGGTTTATGCATGGTTATACCAAATTCAAAGCAAGTTTGCTGGCAGAATTGCAAGGAAGTCACACAGGAGTAGCTAGAATGAAAGCTGTTAGCAGAAACTAGCATTGGTGGCCAAGTTGGATAAGGGTATAGAGTTTGTAAGCATACAACGTAATGAATGCCAATAGGCCTTTCTGCCATCCTTAGTAATGGGCTCAGAGCCCATAGCAGAGAATTCCTATTGACTTTACAGAGAATGACAAACAAATGTTCCTCATACTAGTCAATACATACTCAAGGTGGTCAGAGGGAATAGCTACAAAGAGTACCACTGTAGAAAAACCATGGAAATTTAAGAAATGTGTTTGTTGCATGTAAGATTCCCAAAGTCCAATCAGGCAACTCCCATCTGAAGAGTTTCAGACATTCTTTAAAAAGAATGGTATCTAATATACTAGATCAGATCTTTAGCAACCTGCAGCAAACTGAATTAGCGGAGCTCTTTAGCTAAACATGAAAAAGAACTGAAAAAAGTAACCACCCAATAGGTCAATGAGCCATTGTGTAGCTGATATTTTTGCCTTGCTATGCTAACCCTCAAGCAATAATTAAAAAAAACAACCATGCAGATAAATTGTTCAATAAACCACTTTAAGATGGAGTATCTACTTTCAAAACCCAAAACACCAACACAGAAAAAAGGTGAAACTAAAACATTAAAAATTGGTCACATACTTTCTCCGATACAACAGGTGTTCGATATGACAATGGAGGAGACAGAATAGAGAATAATATATGGTATTCCTTTAAAAAAAAAATAAAGCTATTAATAAAATCACATTGATACAAGCATTTGAATCTCTCTCAATTTACATAAAACCAAACAAAGACCCACTCAGTCCTCCTTCTTTAACCCAATTTCCTTTTAAATAAACAAAGCCTTTTTTAAACTCTGGCCAGTCAAATCATTTTTGTCATGTTTAATGTCTATGAAGCCTGCATGAAATCAGCTGAAGGTCTACAGGTCACTGTAGACTAATGAGTGCAGGTAAAATGCAACCACTGGAGAATGGATTCTGAACACAAACAAATCAAATACATCAGCTAGAAACTAATTTTGGAAAAAGGGATTTTTTTTTAGAACAGTTTACTAGTCCATTTTTTCCCCTGGTGAAAAGATAATCAGGATATTAGTAGGGGTAATTTACATCAACCTTGATTATTTCAGACTGGCCTAACACCAGCAGCAAGTCTAAGGAGACTAGTTTATCCCTCTGTGTAAGGATCCTTATTCCCTGTAGTGTCCAATCAGCAGTCTGTTGCTACTCTCTTTACCCAGCTGAATCAGTGAGTGTAGCCTCTGACAGTTCCCTCATCTCATCTTGTGTGTGGTTGTGCAGGGGGTAATGCTCTCACTCAGCACCTCTGCAGACCTGGGTTCATGATCTGTAGCATCGGAGAGACACATTCCATGCTCTGAGTTCACAAGCAAACCACACTTAGACTCCAGAATCAGTGGACTGTTTGAAAGGGAAGTCTCTGTGACAATACTGCTTGATCTTATCTCATTTTTTTAATAATTTTGCATAACTCTATTCAGTGATTAGGTTACTACTGCAACACACTTCAGCGTATGGATTGTTTGCAAGCTATTTGCAGTAATTATTGCTTTACATATCTGTAATTTGTTACTCCCACATATCAATTTTTCTATTCTCTGACTGGGGGATACCCAGCCCCACACAGAGATTTGAAGCTGACTGCTCAAACATTTTGAAGCAAATAGTCATTCACATGAGCATCTGCAGCAACTTGAAGAACAAAAGTTTCCTCATATGAATGTTTGTGTAAAACAAGAAAAAAAGATCACAGAAGCCATCTAGGGTCAGATTCTGCTTGGCACTTACACAGGTGAGGGGGGAGGGAGAATGAAGCATCCACAGCTCTTGCATGGTCCATGCAAGTTCCAGCAAGAATTGTAGTGTTACACAAGTAATCCACTTTCCCTACCTCTCTGGGGGAGTTGGAGGATGTTTGTATGGAATCCCCAAAGAAGTGCAGATGGGCAGGATAGAGGCAAAGCCATAATTCTTCCTGGCTAGCTACACAGTGACATAGTGATGGAGGAGGAGTATTCTATATGTGTACTGGGATGCTCAGGGAGGCATTTAGCCTCCCCAATGTGTTCCCTGTGAGGTGGTGCAATTACACACCTCCCCTTATTACAGATTATGTGCAATTTGCACAATGAAGCCCTAAATGCATTGTTTTCTTCAAACAAATTTTCATGAATATTTTCCCTTTATCTGCCCAGGTGTTACCCGAGCCAATGTACTGTAGTAGTTAAAAGCTGAATTAAATGATGTTGACCAGTGCTTGTATATGCCCTATTAAGAACTGCATGACATATTCCAAAGAAAACAAGTTCTTTCCAGCTCATTTCACAGCATCTGTATCTCTATTGTTGAACTACAGAAGAGAGCAGGTCAGGACATTTTTCTTAAACCTACCAATTGAAAAGCTGCAGTTTGTAAAAATCCATTTCTAACACAGCTAAGACTAAAAGTAATGTAGAGGGGCAAGTGTTGATTAGCAGCTTGTGTTTGAGGCTGAAAGCCAGACACTCCTAATTTGTAATCTCAGTTGAGCCACTCACTCCAGATGTGGCCTTGGACAAATCTCAAACTCTCTTCTGTAAAATGGAAACAATACCTACTTCTGGAGAGCTAACGTATATGAATGTTTTGAAAATGTAATATGCTATATACGTGCTATGCATTATTTTTCCTCTGCAACAAAACTCCATGAATTTCCATTTACAAATAAAATATTGAGCTTGAAACCAGACGTCCATTGTCTCGCCAGGATATGCAATTTAGAATGATGACATTCCACTGTATCCATGTTAAAAGATTAACCTTTTTGTATAGCATGATTCACATCACAGTCATGAGAGGCAAACAAAAAGCAGCTGGTTTTCGTGAACCAAGGCATTTCTAAGGTATATCAATTTGTATTTGGACAGAGAAACATTAAAATGATACTTCACAGAAACTGAGAGCAATCAAATAGTGGTCAGGGTGGAATAGACTTGAATGTTTCATAGAACCAACATACTAAGGGCCTCGCTATGGGCTTGATCCAGTGCCCACCAATGTTGATGGGAGTCTTTTCATTGACTTGCAATGGCATTGGTTCACATCCTCTGGGCTGTATTCTGATAACAGGATCTACACTCAGGCACATCTAGTAAAATAATCTTCCATCTATGTTACAGCATTGATTGGAACCTGACTGTCCTACAAGATTTCTGGCTAAAACTAGTCAAACAGATCTTCTCATTGGATGCATTCATTATTTTTAAGGCAGGAGGCCATGTTCTGATCTTAGTGAAGTCACTGTGAATTAACAACAGTGTTCCTGATATCAGGTTTTAGCCCATCGCATGGTGTGAGGATCCACAGGTCTTGAACCCAAGTCTGTGGGTCCCCAAAGCAACTGCTGCATCCCAGCCACCATGCGATGGCTTGTTAGTAAGTGGTGGGCGGAGTGGCTAAAGGAACCCTAGGCCCACCAAAGACCCCGCCCAGGGGAGTCCTGATTGTTGGGGCACCCAACCCCACCAACTGGCCCAGCTGCACTATTTAAGCCAGGAGGTGGCACAGGGTGTTGTTCATGAATTATGTGGACTCCTGGTTGGCTGCTACATTGGACTCTGGTTTCTGGCCTGACTCCTGAGCCCTCTTTTCCTGACTTGTCCCTAATTCCAGCTTCCCTGCCTTGCTCCTTGTTCCTGCTTTCCAGCCTTCCTGATCCCTGCCCCAGGTCCATGATTCCAATTCCAGCTCTGACCCTTGGCTCGACTCATGGCTCTGGTTGTCACTCGTCTTGAGTTCCTGTCTCCTGACACCAATCCCTGCTTTGACCACCAGGTCTGACTGCCTGAGTCATGGTCATGACACATGAAGCATTTCCTTTAATCTTACCTTATCTGTATCAAGTACATAGTGTTTAATTCAAGGAATGAGTTCTGCCACAGATACACCATTTGGATTTCATTTTCAGCGCCTCTTAAGTGACTAGTACTGAAAATTAATCTGATACTCCTCCTCTTCTGTACCACTCTGAGAAATTCAAACTTTTTGAGTAATCTCTCCTTAGCTTCTAGCCATCTTATATCAATGAACTTTGACAAGCACTGTGCTCTTTTGTCTATAAATTATACTGTATTGCTGGGTTGAATATACACATATAGATAGATATCTAGTGAGCCAGACTATGCAATTTGCAACAGCGAATTTGAAATGTTCAAGTTGTTCAAAGTGGACACACTCTGACCAGAGGTGTCCAGCAGAGAATCTCCTTCTGCAGGGGAACATTCCACTAGCATCAAGTTGGACCTGAGTGGTACTGTACCCCTGCATGCCAGGTTGTGGCACCACTCACCCAAATTTGGCCCAACCACCCCTCCGCCAAACGTGAGTGTTGCTGTGTGCCAGGTCGCAAAGTCCAGAATGGGGTTCCAGCCCCATGGTACAGGATCCCCAGCCCCATGGTACAGAATCCACCGCTGCAGGATGAATGTGAAGGCGGCTTACTCTTCCACAAACCCACCTGGGGCCTCTCCTCCACACCGGGCTGGGATTAGGATTGTGGTGCCAGGGCAGAGACTGCTGCGGTGAGTAATCAGTGCCCCCTTGGCAGAGCGAGGAAGCAGCAGTGGCAGAGAAGAAAGAGGAGAATGTTGGCCTACGATTTTGGGCTCCCTTCCCCATCACCACCATGACAACCCAACAACAAAACAAAGTGCAGTTGGTGGGTCACCTTAGTAAAAGTTTGGGAGCCACTGATCCAGAGTGTCTGGAGTGTGTGGTGCTGCTGCAAGAGGAGGCTAGTCTGTACCTGGGCACTTTCAAGAAACAAAAGGTTTGGATTTTCAGAAAAAACAATGCTCTCTTTGAAAAGCTGACTCTTGTGATTCAAGGTGTAATGTTATCTAAACATAAAAATACCAGCAAATAGCCACACACATGTTACTGAGGAAGGAACAACAAGGTGTTATTGAAAGTGGGCTGCTATGATAAAATGAAAACTAATTCAAACATTGAAACACACTGACTCACTGCTTCTCCCCTTCTTTGACACCCACCTCATTCCCCTGCTGGCACTCTGCACCAACATCTACCTTTATAAAAATCTGTTTCCTTCTGCAAAATCCTCTGGCGCTTGCTGATTTGCTACAGGCATGCTAGATTGTATCATTCTGTGGCAACACTGTGGGCAGAAGACCCAGACCTTTATGGGACTTTTGGTAGCAATAACAGCCATGCTTACTATTTATATGGTGGTTTACATCTTCTAAGTGATCTTGGGCAAATGAATCTAGGTTTTGCACCAGCTCCTGTCAGCACAGAATCTAGCACAAGGTCCCTGAACTTGTAAAGGCACTGTAGGGGGATGAGAGAGGGTAAAAAATGTTCCCAAAACCACGTCTGGGGCTGAGGAGGGGAATTTATGAGGATGACTGAGGGATGCTGTGATTCAATGCATCCTTGCTTACCTTACACTGGCGTGGCTCCTCAGGGATTAACGTTGACCTTCCCTTGTAGCGAACACAAAGAAAGGGCTGTCTCTACTCCCTCAGGTAGAATCACCGTCAGTTACAGCAGAACAAGCTAGCAGGGAGATAATTTGTACCTACCATATCAGCAACAATTAAATGTAGTTAATTAACTAGTTAAGCCTCTCAGCAATCCTGTGAGGGGAGCCCAATCACTTTATCCCATGTAACAATCCATGGGAGGGGTCCTGGAGGGAGAATAGTTTTCTTGGGATCGTTCCATGGGGAGACAGCAGACTCTAGCCTTTCCCTGCCTGCAGAACAAGCAGCAGTTCTTACCCCAGAGAAGTTGCAGATTTCCCATGTGGTGGTACTGTGCTTCTGTAACTGCCTTTCCTCTCCTACTGCTTCCGAACTGTGCATCTCTGTTGGTGTTGGGTGTGATTGCTCCTGGGACCATTATTTAGTGGGTGTTTTTTAACACAGATAGCTTTTCTGTGCTCCTTGTGCTCTAATGTAGCTGGAGGCAGAATTAGTTCTGGACAGCTTTACCTCAGCACGTTGGTGTGGGGACAGGGCACCCCCATATGACCCCATCCATGGGTCTTCACAGAGTCCAGGGCCATAGGGACAGAACCATTGGGGTGAATGGTGGGCCCTTCCCACTGTGGATCTCACCTGTGCTGCACACAAAGCAGCATTCCTTTGTGCTCTCAAAGGGAGGGCCTGATGGGGGGCGTGGCACTCGCTCATCAGCCTGGATCTACACGTTGCCAATATTCCCATTGCTTGTTGCGGTAATAATTCCACAATGTTACTCATCTTAAGAGCACTCTCTGGAACTAGATGCAAGAGAGGTGAAGCTGTTCATTCCTTGGAACTGTCAATCCTCACCTTGAAAAGCAGCTTCGGGGAAAGGCGGGGAGGGTGTAAATCAAGCCTGGCCTGTAGAAGGAAAATATCTTCAAAATGATCTTTTCAAATATGTTCGTACAGCGACCTAAAAACTACAGAGAGATAGTGGGTGGTTTATTGGGTGAGGGGCAAGAGATGCTGATATTTCTGCAGCGTATTCAGTACAATGGATTAAGACTGCCATCTATTGCCTCTAATGCTACAAATGTGCACTTCCCTTTTTATGTTATTCTGAGCTATTACACATCATTCGGCCAATAATACCTTAGTACTAAAGTTGTTTACATACCATTTTTTGTCAGTTGTAGGGCATATTCATAAGAAGAATGAAGCAATTAGAAATACCTAACATGAATAATTCACAGAGATAGAGCAGAGCATACTCTCTGTATCACTGGTCTTTGTTTATCCTTTTTAGGTAACATTCTGATATACCAGTATCATTCCTGCAAATGAAGGTCTATTTATGCACTGTATAAATGCAGTGGCTAAAAGGAGGAAGTGGATATTTGTTTCAGTCCATCATTAATCAGGCATGAGAAAAACCATAACAGACTTGCATTTTCTCCACATATTCATAGATTAGATTTAATATTCACAATTCTGAAACTGAAAGCTAAAACACGACCTAACTACCATGAAAAATAGCAATGGCATTTTTTGCTTATGGGGAGTAATTGCTTGTAAGTGAGCAGTACTGTGTCCTAAGGGGTGTGCAAGGTTGGGGAGAAGGTGCTAATTTACACCATCACTGATAACACCATCTAGAGGTCAGTCTCTATCTCAGTAAAGCAATCAATGGCAGGGAGTTTAGCACCCCTGTTGGCACTAGACAGGACCATAGGATGCAGTACAACTAGTGGACTGGATGAGTGGGAGAAAAGCCATGCTGTGCTCTGCAGGAGTGGTGGAGTTCTAACTGGGGCATGAACTCTCCTAGAGCCCTTTGAAGAATTGTAGCAGAGTCTGTCTGGATGCTTCTGGCAACTTCTTCTGCAGTGTGGTATGTATACAAATGTCCCAAACTGAATTGTGCCTTACGAGCTACAATACAGCCCCAATATATAGCTTGATGTGGAGTGGAAAAGTGTATGAGTATCTCCAAGCATATACTTTTGAAATAATCAAAATGGCACAAAAAATAATATGCCTTAGAATACAGCATTCAGCATAGCACATGGACCAGATCCTCAATGTTGTAAATGGGCATAGCTCCATTGAAACTATGGAATTCTGCCCATTTACACCACCAATTGAGGACGTGGCCCTTTATTTTTAAAATATCTAAAAATGCCCCAACACAATATATTTTACTAGTTTACTTCAAATGTTGCCAGATGGACTCAAATTATAATTATCGTGTATTTTTATTACAGCAACTAAAGGCCTCAGCTGAGACCGGAATTGCCATCGCTGTAATACAAATACAAGTAAAAGTCAGTCTTTGCTCCACAGAACCCATGATGGAATCTTAGAAAGGAATTTCTAAATTACACCAAAGAGATCTCAGTCCAGGGAAGCATCCAATGCCTGTCAGAATAAGAAAGATCTAACATTTTGACTGTGGATTATTTTTCTAAACTTTCAGATGTATGCACTGGTTATTTTGCCCGAGACTTGCACACACTGAGGCAGGTGAGTCATTTTATGCACTGCAGTCAGTGTGGCTATCTGTGTGAGGGAAGCTATTTATCTCTGTGTTCACCAAATCAGAGCATAAGGCTCTAATGGGACTAGATTAGTGCCAGGTGCCTTGGGGAAATCAGCACTATCCTTGCAAAGCAGGCCCTGCCCTATCTGTTCTGCACATGAATGTATCAATGATCTAAAATTTCAGCCTTTATGACAAAATGTGTTACACACATTAGGCCAGGATGAACTTACCGTTGAGACTCCCTGTAAATCTGAAGATTGGTATTATACTGTGGTGTTTTCAACATTTATTAAACATTATCTATATAATACAATTCCAGGATTGTCAGTGTGTCAGTCTGAAGTCTACAGTGTCTGTTGAGTCAGTTGAAACCGATGGAAATGGCTACAAGCATAATTGGAGGTGCTTTTTGTTTAGAATACCACCAGGTTCAAAGATCACTGGGATTTGCAGTCTAATACTGTCCAATTTTTAAATTCTCAGCCATTTTCGGCTTTTTTTACACTTTACAAATTACACCCATAAGACAGCACAGTCTTTTACCTTCAGTAGTTATTATATTAAAGGTCTATTATATAATGAGATTCTATTATAGGTATATTGTAGTAACACCTATAGTTAAGGTTGCCTAACAGTTTACCTGTTTTGCCTAACAAAGTGTTTAGGTTTAAATTTCCCATGCCAGGTGACTGCTTCAGGCTCATTTATTCTGGGTTTGGGGAAGGAGGGAGAAGGGGGAAAGAGGATGGCCGGAGAAAGTTTTAGTAAAAGTGATTCAGCCATTTTCAGGATGACATTAGGGAATAACACATTGTTTTGCCCATGTTAAAAGCTCATTGAGAAGCTCTAGCACCTAGCATCTCTGTGCTTTGGAGCAGGAATTGAAATTTGTCAGCAGTGGCAGCTTTATGTCAGGGCTGTGCCATTTTCCAAGCCTGAGAAAATCCATCAAATCTGACCAAGTTATAAGGCTCAAAGAAAAGAGCAGTTTACACACGCGCAGTAGAGATTTGGTAGAGTTTGGTGCTAAATTCTCTGAAGATTCCATCTGCTCTGAGCTTTGTCTAGACCCTCACACTTCCCGCTTGTGACCAGACGGTGCATGCACTGATGCACCATCCCCACAAAGTGCACCATTCCAGGACCGCAGGGATTGAGCAGGACTTTCGCTACATTTGGTCCTTCTGACTGTCCTTTCACAATATGAAAATTATATTTTTTTTCTTATTTTTCAGTTTTATTTTTTTAAGTGTAGGAAATTACATTAAAACCCTATGTTAAAAGAACGTTGTGCATTATGACACAATTATTAATTACATGATCTCATGTTAGCTTTGGGGGAGGGAGTTGAACCACTTGAGTTTATACCCCTTGGGATATGTCTGAGTTTAAGGCTTCTTAGACAAACCCTAAATATCAAAGTGAACGGATAGATTCTATCACATTTTACCATGTTGAAAAAGTTTAGCATTTTGTTGTTGTTGTGTAAAACTTTTTTTAAAGTGTAAATCTCTTCAGACCTTTAAAGCTAGAAATCTATTAAGCTTCTCCACCCCCTAAAGTAATCTACAAAACACAGTTTGTTCAAAATGTTAGTAAACTGTAGCACATTCCGATACAGATTTTATTACACAGCTATAATACATATCATAGCTTGTCAAGCTGGAAACATAAATAATTGATGCCTGAGGCATTTGTTCTTTATCTTCAACTGACTTTTAATAGAAAAAAAAGTTTGGTTAAAATTTAGACACAAGTTTAATAGTTCAATGCACTGGCACAGTATATAATTTAGAGAACAAAACAAATTATACACCATCATTAGAACAACTCAGTGCCTTAATGCAACACAAGACAATTCACAGGCATGGAGAAATATCTTTTTTTTTTTCAGTCCACCCTGAACAGTTCCTCTTCCTCCTAGAGCAAAGGTTCTCAAACTTTTTCATAAGTGGATCATGTTAATTAACAGATTGCCTCATGTGTCACCTCCCCACCCACCCATAATTACATAACACCATTTTGGCTGCCACAACAGTTACTAATTCGGAAAAGGAAAAGTAATAGGATGGCATTTCTGTGTTTTCACTGTCTTCAGGATGATGTTATTTTTTGTTTGCTTGTTTGTTTGTTTTTATTACAGTTAAATTACCCTGGTTGAACTTCAGGCTCCACTGAAGTCAATGGCAAAACTCCCACTGGCTTCAGAGGGGCCAGAATTTCAACCACTTTTTCTCTTCATACTTCCCCCTCTCCTCTGTTATTCCCGTCCTTTCATCTGCACATCCTACTCTGCCAATTAATTGGTTCCCTGGTCTTCCACTCTCCCTGGATACACTACCCAGATTCATTAATCTCTTCTCAATTTGTTCCTCTGGGTATACTACCCAGCTGTCCTATTCCTCACTGATCGAATCCATCCTTAGAAGAACTTCTTCCTCTTATGTAGCAGCAGCATCTCCTAGACACTGTTAAGTTAGAGGCTTCTTCTCTTCCTCTCCCGCTGCTTTTAAGGGTATCTATAGCTTACTTCTCAGTTAGGAGCCAGGACACCTCCAGAAGCAGCTGGAAAGAAGGAGCATCATGGCTCTCATCCAAAGCCTATTGAAATTAGGAATTTTTCCATTGACTTCAGTGCGCTTTGGATCAGACCACGTGAGCAGCCAGTCTAAACGCCAATTGCCTCTGCTGAAAAGAGCAGAAGGAAGGAAAAGTGGGAGTAAATCAGTTAAAAAGATGGGAGAGTAAAAATGCCCAATGGGAACCAAGTAATGGAAAGAGCGAACAAAAGAAATATGGCAAATATAGGCAAAACAATGTACCCCACCCCACCCCCATTTGCAGTCCACAGAGGATTTAGAGGTGGCAGTTGAAATCCGAGCCCCACTGAATTCAGTGAGAGATTTGCTATTAACTTCAATGGGTCCAGGATTTAATCTGGAGTTTGTATGTGAAGAGAACGGACTTGGCTGTGAATTATCATAGTCTGGAATTTTCAATTGACTTGCTATTTCAATAATTTATTCATTGTTCAAATTTCTAACTTTATAAATACTTATGATTGAACTGTCACAGAGAGTTCCATAAATATTTATATCAATCAACCTTGATTGGCAAAATGATAAGGCCTTGTTTTAAGGCTCTATAGTTCAATGCTGGTAGGTATATCACCTCCCCAAAATAGAGTTGAATAGCACTGTGTGATGGACGAATTTGAGCTATCACTTTGGTTTGTTACTTCATGACTTTTAATACCCTTTGTTAGACTTATTCATCTAAGTTTTGCAAGCACTATCATACAACCATCTTTATTTTATTTTCTATCATTTCTTATGTAATGTTAAATGTTATGTCAAGTAAAAAAAAAAAAAAAAACTCATATGTTTTAGAAGTCTGATGTCTCAGTGAACTTATGAGAAACCTGTATGAGAAACTGGTTAACTGAAATCACTTAACCATTGTGCGAGATGTAACTACACCGCTACCTCAATATAACGCCACCCGATATAACACGAATTCAGATATAACGCAGTAAAGCAGTGCGCTGGGGGGGGGGGCGGGGCTGCGCACTCCGGTGGATCAAAGCAAGTTCAATATAACGCGGTTTCACCTATAACGCGGTAATATTATTTTGGCTCCCGAGGACAGCGTTATATCGAGGTAGAGGTGTACTTGTATGTACCCTAATGTTCTCACATACCATTGAAGTCAATGCAAGTCTTTGCATTTACGGGTGTTTTATTTAGTGCACTGAAGTAAGTAACGTGCTCTAAGTATAGTTCTGACCTGAAAAAGGCCTTTGATTGTATGGCACCTTCTTTTTCAAAAGATCTGCTCGGTGGGTATATTCAGAATATCTGCTAACTGTAGCATGTCATGTGAATTACTACCACTTTATACTCCTGTTGGTAGTGTAGAGACAACATACTTAAGAGGGAGTGAACTGAATTCTGTTGCTTATTATGATCATGGATATAATTGTTTACTCAGTTCCAATCAACCACATCTGTACACACCCAAGAAAAATAATAGGTTTGCATGTTTGTAATTAAAGATCTATCTTAACCTACACAAATTTTGTTACTGGTCATGATGATTATGAAAGAAGTAATCCATCTTGATTTTCAGACTCTGGGTGAAGTTTGCTGGACTAGCAACTGTAAAAAAATTATTTGTATACTGAGTATTTGATATGGAATGTCACTCAGAGACAACAACTATAAATCTGCACAATATCATTTTTAATGTGTCACTTCGGAGTACCTCTGCATTTCAGGCCTGATCCAAAGTGCACTGAAAATAATGAAAGGAATCCCATTAATTTCAGTGGGTTTTGGATCAAGCCCTGTAAAAGAATAGCTAATGCAATCATACAAGATACGTAAGTAAGGTGAAACTCCTGGTTAACATGGAGAGAAGTAGGACTTGAGATATTGTACATGAGGTGAAGAAAAAAAAAAATCAGGAGAGCCCCAGCCCCTCAGATCATGGTTAAGAGTGAAGGGTGCATAGATACATTTGAAGAGGTATTCAAAGAGCGACAAAGTAAGCAAGGTTTCTTATCTGAAATCTAGTACAACTTTGATTTCCCAAAGAATTCTTTTCAAGAAAGAAAATGATATTACCTTTGATTACACTTTGAATGAAGTATACTGGAGTTTTCGCAGCACCTGACCAGTGGTATTCAATGCTTATAATATACTAGGAGCAGTGCAGACAAAGGTGCACCCCTGGGAATTCAAACTGCTTAGTTCTGTTTCATGTACTTTTCTTCTTGTGTAAAGATAAATATTCTTCAAGTAAAAGACAAATACAAAGTACTGGCACTATATTAGGTCACAACATGCTACAGATATAAACTATTGTATTAGTGCTGCTTTGGAGAATATTATATTCAATGAGATTTAAAAGAACTTTATGGGTAATTGTCATTGAGTTTCACTCAAATACAAATATATATTAGAGATCACGTATTAGAAAGAATAAAAAATAGATACAGACTAGCTGCAATAGGATTAATTAAAAGAAAAGCATCTGTCATGTATGGATGTGACAAGCAAAAACTTCACTTTTGTACAATCCTTTAAACAATGGGTAATTAGAACCAACCAAATATAAATTTAATTCAATCAGGTAACATTATCAATTTTTAAAAGAAGTGATTTAGTAACTGAACTAAGATCAGTATATTTTCCGAGTAAGATTCCATAATTCACAATTAATTATCCTGATATTAATTGATGTGTTATATATTACAAAGCAGAGGGAGGGGGAGTTGCATTATGAGAAACAGACACCTTCTCTGATAAAAGTTATTTGAAGTTATTATTGAAGTTAAGAAACTTTTTTTTCTTAGTGTCTCAGTAGCTATGAATCGTCTAGAAAACAAGTGAGGGTAAACAAAGCTGTTTATTTCACTACACTCATAACAAGCTATGAAATAAGCAGTTTGGGGCTGAAATTTTATATCAGCATAGGCTATAATGTAATTATGATTGAACTTAAACTATAGATAAAAAACAAGGTGAATGAGGTAATATCTTTTATTGGACTCACTTCTGTTGATGAGAGACAAGCTATCGAGCTTACACAAAGCTCTTCTTCAGGTCACATACAATACTACAAGGTGAGTAAGGTGGCAGTGCATCTGGACATAAATATATAATATTTAATTACAATGGCTGATGAAGTTTCCTATGATGTTAGCAAGCTGCTGAATACACTGCTCTACAGCCAAAATGCTTCTGAAATAAATGTAGTCAAACTTTACTAATTCTGGGTCACTGAGAACGAAAATGATGCTTAAAATTGTTGATTGGCTCTAGTTTTCAAGATATTCTATTGGGTCAGTATATACGACCCTTGACTTGGGAATGGCGGAGGATAAGTGAGTTATAAAGGGAAGGGATCTCAATTTAAACCAGAAATGACTAAAATACATCTTTGACTGGATCTATGAATAAATCTATGACTGGGTTTGGACAGTACTTGCTTTTTAGGCAAAACAATGAATGATGCAATCTGAAGCTGGTATTGCGTCATACAGGATATGAATTGCATCATGTTATTCCTAGAAGTCATGGATAATGCAATCATAACGAAGCTTACATCACTCTGCTGAACAAATTGCCCTATATCAGCTCTAGAAAACATACAGTGTCGTGCTCTCTTATTTGTCAGTGTTTGATTTTGCAAAGGGACACATTTCTGTTTAGCCAAAGTGAGCAGAGATGCCTCGTACTTGTGTGAACAGTGCAGATAACTTCTGCTATGTTTGTGGTGAAGTGACTTTTGCATCACAAAAGCGCAGTATAACCACTATGGTTAAGAAAGCCTATCACCTTTATTTTGGCTGCAAAATTGGAGATCAGGACAAGAGGTGGGCCCCACACATATGCTGCAACACTTGTGCAACAAATCTTCGCCAGTGGTTGAACAGGAAAAGGAAATCTATGCCTTTTGCAGTGCCAATGATTTGGAGAGAGCCAACAGATCATACCAGCAATTGTTACTTCTGCATGGTGCCTCCAGTTGGGAAAGGTGTGTCAAAGAAGAAAAAGTGGACTGTGCATTATCCAAACATTCCATCAGCTATACGCCCAGTACCCCACGGAGAAGGACTGCCGGTTCCTGATGCACCAGAATCATTCTCACTTGAGTCAGACGAGGAAGAGGAAGAGGATGAAACTTCTGGTCCTGAACCATCAATGTCACAGGACCCACATTTTCTCCCATCCTCCTCCTCTGAACCACACCTCATAACACAAGGTGAACTGAATGACCTTGTCAGGGATTTGGAACTACCCAAGAGTAAGGCAGAGCTGTTGGGCTCCAGACTACAGCAGTGGAATCTCCTGGCAGGTGATGTTAGGGTTTCCATGTTCCGTGACCGTCAAAAGGATCTTGTCCCATTCTTCTTCATGGAAGGTGATCTTGTAGCCTGCAACAACATCGATGGTGTGATGGCAGCCCTCAACATCGTTCACGATCCAGATGAGTGGAGACTGTTCATTGATTCATCGAAGACGAGTCTTAAAGCTGTTTTACTGCATAATGGCAATGTTTTGCCATCAATTCCAGTTGGTCATGCAGTCCATATGAAGGAAACCTATGACAACATGAAACAACTTTTGAGGTGCATAAACTATGACCAACATCAGTGGCAGCTTTGTGGCGATTTGAAGGTTGTTGCTCTCTTGCTTGGTCTGCAGGCTGGATACACAAAGTACTGCTGTTTTCTCTGCGAATGGGATAGTCGTGCAAGAGATTCCCACTACATCAAGAAAGATTGGCCACTCCGACAGTCATTGGAGCCTGGGAGGAAAAGTGTTCAGCATCCACCACTTGTTGAATCAAGGAAGATTTTGTTACCACCCTTACACATCAAGCTGGGTCTGATGAAGAACTTTGTCAAGGCCATTGACAAAACACAAGCAGCTTTCAAGTACCTCCGTGGAAAATTTCCAAGGTTAAGTGAAGCTAAGATAAAGGAAGGTGTCTTTGTTGGTCCTCAGATTCGTGAACTTCTTCGAGATGATGCATTTGACCATGCACTGCGTGGCAAGGAAAAGACGGCATGGAAAGCCTTCCAGTTAGTGGCAATAAATTTTCTCGGAAACAACAAGGCACACAACTACAGGTTGTTGGTGGAAAACCTCCTCAAGGCATACAAAAGCCTTGGTTGCAACATGTCACTAAAGATACATTTTTTGCACTCTCATCTAGATTTTTTTCCACCGAACTGCGGAGCAGTGAGCGACGAGCATGGCGAGCGATTTCACCAGGACATTGCAACAATGGAGAAACGCTATCAGGGCAAATGGAGCCCATCAATGCTTGTAGATTATTGCTGGACAGTGACAAGAGATGCTTCATTTAATGAATACAAGAGACAAGCCAAGAAGTGCCGAGTAGACACTGAATAGGACTAAACTATGTACATAATTGTTTTTTGCCTTTTGTTTCATAATAAATTTTATTTATATAACCCTTTTGCTGATTTTTAAAGTGTTACATAAACAGGACAGGTGAAATATTATCATGTAAAGCAACCATAAACACATGAAAAGACCTAGGTTTACAATTTATGATTTAAACTCTACTATCTACACAATATACATAGACATAAAATGTAAAAACTTAAATATCTTAGAAACAGTAGCCAATCAGTTGTTTTAATTGTCATATTTTAATTCAGCACATCAAAATACATAATAAATATCACATTTTATCTCTGAAGCAGACGACTTCTCAAAAATTGTAGACCAGTGATATCAGAAGGTCATCTGACGAAGAGCTCTAGGTAAGCCTGAAAGTTTGATTCTCTCATCAACAGAAGTTGGTCCAATAAAAGATATTACCTCACCCATCTTGTCTTTCTAAGAGCCTGAGACCAATATGCCTACGACAACTCTGCATAAATAAAAAGTTATTTCCTAAAGTCTGATATTGAGCAGTTTCCTAACATCATAGAAAACAAACTTGCTATGCTTTAAAACACCATCAGCCATTGTAATTGAAAATATATATTTATGTCCAGATGCACTGCCACCTTACTCACCTAGAGTAGTACTTTAGTATCCGAGTTGCCCCATTTAAATCAATGGGGTTACCTGTGGAGTATAGTGGTATGCAAAAGTAGTAAGGGTAGCTGAATCTGATTCCTCTGAACCTATTCTGGTATGTATTTTTTGTACATAGGTCTTCTGAAGAGTAGATTTTGTGGTGTGTAGCACTAGCGTATGTCTATAAAATTGTGACCATGGTGCTGAAATGTAGACTGGTTTTGGTCTGTATTTTTATGTTTTCAAATAAGTATTTTTAAACTATAGTGTATATGATACAATCTTACCAATAAAAGAGTAAAAATGGTGGGGGGGGGAGAACATAACATTAGTTAAGGGTACTAATCAGTTAGAAGAGAGGAAGATGCAGCAAGCAACAGTCAGTCATTCTCAAAATGTCCACTTCAAGACTAAATTTTGCAGAGCCAAGCAGCTGTAAAGGGCTACGGGGGGGAAGTCCTGTAAGAAGGCATCTACATACTTGGAAAAGTTAGTAGGGATCATAAAGTCAGCAGAGAAGGTGCTGCTTCAGTGTTGTTATATATCACAATGTGCTGTTTGTTGAAAGTGGTAAGAGTGTTTTGCTGACAAAAATCTGCTTTTCCATTCTATTTTACATTACAGAAACTTAAAAAAAAAAAAAAGGTATTCCCCCACCCCCAAAAAAGGGTCCAAAAGCAAAACAAAAAACCACCACACAACTTTTCTTGTAGCCCTGGTGATAATCTGCAACTAATCTGTGTTGACATTGGTATTACAGTTGTTCTGTGTTATACTGCTGTCATATTATACTGCTTAATTATAAGCACATTCCTACAGCAACAAGCATCCAAAAGCTGCTCAAGAATTTGCCCCAGAAAAATCTATTTATCTAGGCACTAATAATGTACTTAGCACTATGGTATCTCAGCAACAAATATGAAAATGAAATTACACATTGAATTCTGTCTGTTACCAACTCTCCTCTCCAGTTGTGTCCTCAAGTCAACCACCATTGCTTACTTATTATTTTCTTAAAACTTCATCTGGCCATTAGTGAAGATATTGTGTTCCCCTTCTGGGCTAATTAGCAAGGGGATTTTTATGGTGAATTTTTCATAGTGTTCTGGAAAAGTCAGTCTAGTTCTTAGTCTGATGTCTTGTGGTATGGAGTTCAACAGTCCAGGATCCCAAGCAAGAACTCTTACTAATTCAGACTGAAAATTTCAGGAGTTAACTGCTCCTTTTCCTGTTAAATATATCTAACAGAGCAAGTTCACTGATAAAGTTTTAAAGAGACACCTCACGGAAAGGTATAATACCCAAAGGGTCTGCTCCACATCCCAATGGAATCAATAGAAGTCTTCCCATTGGTTTTAATGGGCTTTGATTAGTCCCTATCTGAGTAGTCACAGTTAATTTGCAATATTCAAGCAATGTTGGGCCCAGGATATGAGAGAGACAAGGTGGGTGAGGTAATATCTTTTATTGGGCCAACTTCTGCTGGTGCAGCTTTCAAGCTTCACAGAGCTCTCCTTCAGGTCTGGAAAAGGTAAGCAGAGCATCACAGCTAAACACAAGGTTGGACTTGTTAAAGGATAAGGCGTTAACACATCTTGCAGGAAACCATTTAAACTGGGCAAATAACTCCTTTTTTCTATAAATGTGAAGGTGTTATCAGATTATTGTAATTATAGAATCATAGATGTAGGACTGGAAGGGACCTCAAGAAGTCATCAAGTCCAGCCCCCTGCATTATAGCAGGACCAAAGAAACCTAGACTACCCCTGATAGTTATTTGTCCAGCTTATTTTTAAAATCTTCCAATCACGGGGATTCCACAATCTCCCTCGAAAGCTGTGACCTTGGTCACTGGAGGGGCTATCTTGAGAATGCTCAGTCAAGGAAACTGCAAAGAATATGGCAGATGGTCTGCAAAAACAGTGGTTTATTCTATAATTAGATTTCACTGAGCCAGTAACCAAACAGCATCTATAAAATCTTACTGCTTACCAGGAAGCCAAAATACAGTTCCCTTTAAGCAATCCAGCCGTTGGCTCCCACCCAGACAGCCATATCTAATATGAGAAGGGCCACTTAAAACCTTATTCACCATATATAAAAAGTTCTACCAATCCCAAGACATTGGACATGTTACCCACCAGGTCAGTGAATATTTCAGATCTTACCCAAATACACACTTACAGACAATTTATTTGAAAAGAAGAGAAAGAGTTACTGAGGTTAAAATATCATTATACATACAGGTATGAATAAAGTTCTTAGGTCATTTTCATGGCAGAGATGGTGATGCTGCTGATTTGTAGAAATCCTTCTGGAATTAATTAAAAAAGTTATAGTCCAATTGGCAATCCATGTGCAGAGTTTGTTCAAATTCTTCCATAAAAATTGCAGGGCTAATCCAGAATAGATGTGGAGAACTTAGTCTTGTGATTTAAACTTCGCCTGACAAAGTTTAAGCAGTTCTGAGATAGTCAGGATCTGGCCTGAAAATTATTTATAGCTACAGTTCAGCTGATAAGGATGAAGAATAGTGAATGTACATTGTTGCTTTGAAGTAAATCTCTATTTCCTAGGCATCCACCAATAACAAGTTGTATTCATTAGCATAAGGCAATTAACCCTTCAAATAGTTCATAGGTAGTTTACTACAACCTTCAAAGAGAAAAAAAAGACAATTATATTATTACACCACAAGTTCCATCTAAATGTTAATATCCCCTTTTGATCTCTGAATGAACAAATATAGTAATGAAATATTCTAGACAGTAACAGAAGCTTAGCATCTACAAGCTAATTAGATCACATTGTTAAACTTCTAACAAGACATAGGTAAACACAGACAAATACAATAAATACTGTGACAAGATGGCCAATGTAGTATGGTGGATCCTGCATTTTTCTTGGCAGGGGGGAGGGGGGAGCTATGATGCCACCCCTTGCCCCTGCTCTTGGGAAGGTGGTAAAGGAGGGAAGCAGGGGAGGGGTCTGGGTTTGCCCCTTACTCTGAGCCCCAGCCCCTCTCAACTCCTGCAGGTTCTTACCCTCTTCCCCCTTGGGTGGGGTACCTTTGATCCTTAAATGCTGGGGCAGGGTCTCCCTTACTCCAGTTTGCTGATCTTTCAAGTCTCACAGCACATCTCCAGTCCTCTCTCCTTCCTCCTTCTCCCCAGACTGCCTGAAGCAGGGGGTTTTATTACGTTCCTAACAGGGTCATAATTGACTACAGGTGCTCCAATTAACCTGTAGCAACCCTCCCTAGTCTACAGGGAACCATGCCTTAATTAGCCTATGGCTTATATACTTCCCCTCTACCACTCTCCCACTGCTCCCTGACCTTCCCATATCACAATACCTACTTCTGATTCTCTAACAATACAGGCCTACATTTCAATAACTCTAATCTATTTAACATGGCTTTGCTAAAAGTCTATAAGGAATGGCCCTATTTACCATTTCAATACTCTTCTAATATATCTTTAAAGGTTGCTTTCAGTTCAACCACCCTGCTGCTTGCTTAACCCTTGCTGGCTCAGCATCACAGAAGCCAATTCCTGAATTTAGCTACCCTAATAATTAGAAAGGTTCCCTTAATATGTAACCTAAATCTCCCTTGCTGCAGATTAAGTCTTCAGTGGACATGGAGAATAATTAATCATGGTCCTTTTTATAGCAGCTCTTAACATATCTGAAGACTTATCAGGTCCCCACTGAGTCTTCTTTTCACAAGACTAAACATGGCCAGTCTTTTTAATAGGTCAGGTTTTCTAAACCTTTTATCATTTTTTGTTGCTTTCCTCTGGAATCTCCAATTTGTCAACTTCTTTCTTACAGTGTGACTCCCAGAACCTGACACAGAACTCCAGCCGAGGCCCCACCAGTGCTGCATAGAATGGGACAATTATCTCCCTAGTCTTACAGAAGACACTCCTGTTAAAACACCACAGAATGATATCACTCCTTTCTTGCAGCTGCATCACATTGTTGACTCATATTCAGTATGTGATCCACTATAGCCACCAGATGCTTTTCAATCGTATTACTGCCTAGCCAGTTATTCACCATTTTGTAGTTGTGTATTTGATTTTTCCTTTCTAAGTGCAGTACTGTGTACTTGTCTTTATTGAATTTCATTTTGTTTATTTTGGACTAATTCTCCAATTTGTCAAGGTCATTTTGAATTCCAATTATGTCTTTCAAAGTGTTAGTAAGCTCTCAGCCTGGCTTAGCAGGCTACTTGGCTCAGCACACACAGCCGTCAAAACAAGCCACACTATAAACTTCATGCAAGCGAACAAAGTAACAGACACACACATGCCCTTATACTGTTTTCCCCAGGAAACTTTCTAATTATTAGGGTAGCTAAGGTGACACAGACACTCCACTGTAAATTCCTCATCAAGGTGAGGTCAGATTTTCACTGAAACCAAGACCATCAACCTATATGTTTTCTTTTCCAACTCACACACCAGCAAGTAACCAAATTTCATACTTTAGGTGTATCCAGAGCATGTACTTGTTGCTCAGCCCATTCCCTTTACCAACCATTATACCTTGGATTTGTTGACATAAAATACGAAATTCAGGAGAGTAATTGTGCAATCCTTATTTAGTGATCTATAGCTAGGATTCCTCAGAACCAGTAGAACAGTGACTAACTAGAAGTTCCCAGAAGTGGGATTCACAAATATAAAGATGCAAAGAAAATAGAATGGTCACTTACATTAACTATGGCTCTTCAAAATGTTATATCCGTGTGGATGCTGTGACCTACCCTCTATCCCCAGGCTCCTTTGGAGTCCATCTCTGCTGAGATTCTGAATTAGTGAGGAAACAGAAGTGATTGGGGCCACTCTGCCATTTATTCTATTCGGTGGGAGGGCAAGAGGACAATGGCACAGCCCAACTGGACAGTGCTGGTTAAAAGATTCAAAACTTGTGCACAAGGTGCATGCAAATCACAAGTGAAATCCATATGGACAAAACATCTTGAAGAACCACACTATCTGTAAGGTAACGATCCATTCCATTCAGCATCTCCGCTCATGGAGTGGTTGGTATCATAAGTGAAGAGACAGAAGAAACCTATGAACCGTGTGATCATTAGTGCTCTCTGTTGATATTTTCTGCTTCTGTGAAACCACTGCAGTGTGTTGGGTAGCAATTACAATCCCAAACAGTAGTGCTGTTTGTCACCATCTGCTCCTCTTTGCTTAAAGTGTGGAAGGAGTTGACACAAGTACAACTTTCTTCTCCAGGGAGTTCAGAAAGAATTTTTTAGTGGTAATATCAACATCCCGCCAACATGACTGTGTAAGTGCAGGGAATGCTAGTGGTCCAACCAGCTACATGTTAGCCCACAGCCATGTCCATCTAGGCACAGCTGCCACAGGAGTGGGGCAACTAGATGGCAAATTGCATAGGGTACTTGAGGCTCCCACAACAACCCATCCATTCTTCTGCATCCTCACAGCTAGTTTTGTCTATTGTTGCATGAAGGGAATGTTATCCCGAGATAGTTAAGATTAGGTTTTACTTCACAGAAGATGGGCTATCTACAGTATTCTAAACCCCGCGCCCCCGCATCTATCAATGGTGTTTTAGTGTAGTTAAGACACAGACAGGTTAAGGTTGCAAACAACAAAATGGTGTTTATTGAGATACACAACAACAAACTAGGACTCCCTGCAACTAAGATAACATAAAGAATAACTGCTCAGCTGTTAACACGGATGATGGAAATGGGGATGAGCCCAAATCCTTACACAGAGGGATTTTATAGAAATAACCAAGAAGGACTATACCATGTCTTGCAGACACTGGACAGGAGAACAGGAACAGGAACACAGACGGGAACCAGGATCTCAGGGACAGGTGCCAGGAACAGGAACACAATAGGAATCGGACCTCAGGAACTTCAGTGACAGGTAAGTAGATCTTCAGTATGGTGTCTTCTGTCTTCTATTCTTGATCTTGTTGTCCTGTGTGCTGAATGCGAACGCTATCTCACGTGATGTTGGAACAGGTGAGTGGAGGTAAGTTAAGGGAACCTTGGTACGTGTTACTGGTTCACCTCAAATCCTATTCCCTCAGGGCTATAGCTAATAACAAGGCTGATACACTGTGGGAAGACTCCTATGCCTCACTGGAATGACCTGCTTTCACAGCATCCAGAGACACAGAGCGCCCCTCAGAGGGTGGACACTCCCTTACATACGTTCCCTGTTGCTAGGCAGATCCTAATGCCGCGAGACACTACCTTTCAGACATGCCAAACCCATGAAAAAAATGCAGAAATTGGGCTTGTTTTTGGCTTAATTGGCTTGTGAGTTGCTTGTGGGCTAGTTTTTGGCTTGTAGCTTCTTGCTTGTTTGGCCTGTAGCTTGTTGTTTCTTTTTTTTGATCGACTCTCAGCAAACAGGGGCGGGGGGGGGGGGACAAGCAGGGGGAAGAGAGTCAGGGGTGCACAGCAGGCCCACCACAGTCCCAGACTGCATGCCGGGGGATCTAGTTACATAGAGTGTTGGGGTTCTTAGGAATTGGCTTGTTTTGGCCTTGTTTTAAAATGGGATTAGCTTGATTTTTGGCTTATTGTGAAAGTCGTGGTGCTTATTTACTGAGTGAAAGTTGGCAACTGTACTACCTTTCTGCCTTTTCCTTGCTTTGGTGCCAAACTCTAAAAGAGCGCCAAAAAGTTGAAGGAAAAGGGATGCCAAGATGGAGCACCAGTTGTCCTTTTACCGATCCAAAATGGTGACTATGTACACTTAATAAAAAACCTTTTTTTACCCAACAGGAAATGCACTGTTGAAAGTAGGGGTAATAGGTGCAGTTTATGTAATTAAAGCAAATGCTATAGAATTGCTAACCTGAGAAATCCTGGCTTCTTCACTGTGTATATCCCTAGTTTGCATGGTTTAACAGGGGAACAACAGGGGAATTTTTTTAAATGGTTATCAATCAGGATGGTAATAATGGGCAGCTGGCAGGGGACCAGTGCTTG
Source organism: Platysternon megacephalum (assembly GCA_003942145.1). Classification (NCBI taxonomy): domain Eukaryota; kingdom Metazoa; phylum Chordata; order Testudines; family Platysternidae; genus Platysternon; species Platysternon megacephalum. Next base: position 125,876 of record QXTE01000182.1, read on the forward strand.
TGATATGCCTCATTGCAGTGCTGTTTTATTAATTATTATACACTCATGTATTTGAAATATGCACTCTCTTCTTCCTGATCTGTGCTTGTGGGTGTCTGCTACGTCCAGGAGTGGAAAGCAGTGCCATCTCAAAGCGCAAGCCTGGAATGTGTTGGTGATGGAAATTTAGCCTAAGACAATTAAAACTTTTGTATTTTAATTATTTTTCCATCAAGGAATATAATGTATTTAGATGAGGTGGCTCAGAGAGAGAACTTCTGAGTTCTTACACCTGAATTATCAATGACCTGATGTATGTATACAGACAAGTTGCTAACATCGTTGCATTTGTTAGAACTGATTGAAAATTTTACATCAACACAAATACACACGGAAAGTGTCTGATTGAAGAAAATTTCATTGTTTTCCATGAAACGCCAAACATTTGAAAATTTTCAATTTGAAAATGCTGCCTCGGTGCCTCGTAGGAGTTGTATTTTGGGTTTCTGCGATCCCTATTGTGTTCTATAGGCTGGATGCCCCAGCTGGATTACCTCTCCCATGATATAGAGTGGTGGCTTAGCAACAAGAAAATCATAGTTCATCATGAGTGACTAGTCCAACTGGGGAAATCAGCTCATAGTATAGAATGCAGCATCCAAACTATAAGGGACCATTTACAAATTGACATTTTTGGCTTTCAGATGAAAGTTTATGGATGAATTTTTTTCTGAGAAGTTGAGATTTTATGTGGGAAAAGAAACCCTTTCAGTTTATTCATCTGAAAAAATAGGTTCAGTAATGCTTCTTGAGCTCACAGGGAGTACCGTGAGGCTGAATTAATATTCGTAAAGTCCTTTGACGTCCTCAGCTGAAAGGTGGTATACAAGTGCAAATTAATTCTTTTAAAATATTTTCTGTTGAATAAATTTCGGTGAAAGGACTAAGCTGAAAAGAAATCCCTTTTTAGAAGATATGGGGGGAAAATCTAGCTTATTCTAAGAAACAAAGCATTTTCTGTGCCTGTATAACATGAAAATCCTTCTTATTGTAATTCTTCCAGTAATCACTCTAATTTGGAATAATTGATTTTGCTATTTTGAAAAATCTGAAATGAGTCAGTCTTGTTACAAATCAGTTAGTGGGAGAGTGCACTTAGTTATGTAATTGAACATGTCATGAATTTTTCAGCTAGATTTAGCACACAGAGCAACTCGTTCAGAGTTACTGTACTGCAATCTTTCAGGTCACTGATCTACAAACTGGAGATTTTTAAGTGTCAAGAATTGGAGTTTGAGTAACTTTCTAATTATCTACAGCTATATACTGGTGCAGTGACAGACATGATCTGTGTTCTGACCATATTAAGCAGTTCTGTATAGCATGGGAACATGCTATACAGAGGTACTCTGCATGCCAGTTGAGCCACAGAGCGATGCTCATTATTGTCGCCATTCATAGAAACATGAAGGAGAAATGGGAAGCAGCTCCATCACTATATATACAGATCCAAAGACCTGAACTCACAGCTATGGGCTGGAGTAGAAGCAGAGGTTTGGCTGTGTACCCCTTCCCAAACAGTGGCCCCAATTCTGAAATCATCAGGTGTGCATGCACCCTGGCACCTGGGTTTCACTGATGGATGTAACGGTCTGCCTGTGAGGAACTAAGGCTAAACCACTAGATCGGGGTGCAGTAAGATTCTCTCTCTTTGGCCCCTTTACATAAGACTATTTTATATGGTGCAAAGCCCAGGAAGGGAAGAGAAGTTCTACATTTTAGCAAATGTGATGTGTAAACCTAAAAATCTTCACACGGAGTTCACGAAAATCTCCCCCTCAGTTTGAATAAGCACTCTGAGGTTTAACTGCTACCTTGATTAGCAGGGTTGTGCTGAAAGTCATATGTGACTATTGTCTGAAAGATTTCCAGAGCATTCCTTGGGGGTATTTCAGTATTTCCACTTCTGGTCTTTTGACAGTCATCAAGAAGTACTGTATAAATATAGGCAACAATGAAAATTTGCTAACAAAACTTTTTGTACCTCAGTAAAAAGTTTGGTCCAGCTTTGGTTTTAAATTAAGTAAAGATTTTAGTCAGTTTGTATTTTGTTTCTAAAATGGGTCACTGTTCCCTACTAACTATGTAATTCTATGCCATGGGGTCTGTAAACTACAAAAATCCTATATCGCCTGGCATCCCACCAACTAGATACTGGGTTTAAAGAGTCCAAATGAGAGGAGTGGGTATATACTTTGCAAATAAAATCAATTACAGTACTCTTTTCAATGATATGTGGTGCCTCCATGGGGAATATCAGTCAAAGAACAAGATACATTTTATGGCTTACTTTAGGTAACAAGATCAAGACCTCTGCATTAACACTTTGCACATCACATTCTGCAACACAAAATGCTTTGAATATACAGCAGTAAGTGAATAGCTTAGATAATAGAAGACCAGACTAGCTAGTTGCATCATAATCTTTTATTTGTATCTCCAGTAAAGGAAAGGGTTATCGCTGACACATAGAGAAGATTTAAGAAAATAGCTGTCTACCCTGATAGATGAGAAGGAATAGTATCAGCCCCATAATTAGACTCAGGAGGTGACAGAGGAATCTGTGAGATCGTTGTCCACAGGTTTAAATTAAGAGGAAAAGAAGAACAGCTTGAAGACTAGGTGTCTAAATTGCTGAGACTCAGAAGTATCTGCTTTTCTGAAGCAGATCAAAGTCATCGGAAAAGGGCCTTGTGTAAATTGCCTAAAAGACCAGCCGTTCTTCCACAGAATAAAAGAAGGTTTAAAAATCAAGGGACATTAGATGATACAGAAAAGCATCTGACTTTCTAATTGCTGTTTGTCTTTTTTTTCTTTCATATTTTAGAAAGATTAACAAAACAAAAACTTACCAGCTAAATGAAACTCTCTTTGCAGTTAACTGCTTTCCTCAATCACATTGTCAAACTTGTGTCAAAAGAGGAGCGAGCTAATGGTGAAAGGGTAAACTTCCACGTCCTATACCATATTTGTTTGGGCTCGTTTGCAGGATTGGGTCCTAAATCAAATGTATGATACACTAAATAGCAATCTCAATTCAAAAGTGCATAGAAATTGTCAGGGAAGTTCACAACCATAACTTGATGCAGAAATAGAGATGGAATCATTGTGGTGGATATAATAATGGGGGATCATCTTAACTGCAATGTTATGGAAGGACCAGGAGATGGATTATAGAGCAACAGAGGACAAAAGTTATGGCAAAAGACGACCAAAGCATGGAACAATGTCTCAGCAGTAGGAACAAAGGATGAGAGGGTTTTAGTGGAAACTTAAGTGTACAACTATGCTCCAGCTGGAATGAGCTAGCAGTCCCAACTATGTCCCCAGGTTTCAGAAGGAATCATACTCTGATAACTAGCCCATCTCTCCTCTCATGCTATCAGAGGTACAGTTCTATTTTTAGTGTGCTACCTTGATCAGTAAGCGGAGGTATATCTACGCAAATTGAAAATTGCACCATAAAAAAGATAAACAAAAGAAATAGTATTTTTCAATTCACCTCATACAAGTCCACTCAGTCCTACTTTTTGTTCAGCCAACTCTCTAAGACAAACAAGTTTATGTTTATGGGAGATAATGCTGCCCGCTTCTTATTTATGTCACCTGAAAGTCAGAACAGGCATTTGCAAGGTATTTATGTGCCAGATTTTGTATGCCCCTTCATGCTTCTTGTAGGCTCTAAAATTTTACATTTTTTTTGTTTTTGAATGCAGTTATGTAAAAAAATAAAATCTACATTTGTAAGTTGCACTTTCATGATAAAGAGATTGCACTATAGTACTTGTATGAAGTGAATTGAAAAATACTATTTCTTTTCTCTTTTTTTACAATGCAAATATTTGTAACCAAAAATAATAATATAAAGTGAGCACTGTACACTTTGTGTTCTGCATTGTAATTGAAATTAATCTATTTGAAAATGTTAAAAAAATCCAAAAAAGTGTATAATATATTTAAATTGCTATTCTCTTATTGTTTAACAGTGTAATTAAAATTGATTAATCACTACTATTTTTTTTAATCTCATGATTAACTGCAATTATTTTTTAATCATTTGACAGCCCTAATAACAATTGATTGGAAACTAAAAGTTAAAGCCTAACAGCTGGAAGTTTATATAGTGCAGAAACACATGGTCTTCCTCAATGCCTTGGCTCCCAAGGGGACAATGTCTTTATTATATATTTTTTAATGTATATTATAGTAGCGCTTACAGTCCCCACCCAGGTCCAGGACCCCATATAGATGTGTTAAACATTAAAAGGAAGTTGCAAGTATCCCAAACCCAAAAGTTACAGGAAATTCAGAGATAAAGTTACACTCAAAGAAATCTAAACATGTAAAGGTATGGAAATGCACATATAGGGTACACAACTGAGCTTAACTCTGCCCTGCAGTTACACCATGAGGGGAAAAGCAGAAAAAAGAAATGCTAACACATTTTTAAAAGGCAGTTTTATCTCATCTGGAACTACAAACATTATTGTGCACTGACCATAATTGTATTGTTATTGCATGGTGAGAATAGGACAGGATCCTATCCACTATACCAGGGATTGGCAACCTTTGGCACGTGGCCCGCCAGGGTGGGCACCCTGGCGGGCCGGGCCAGTTTGTTTACCTGCCGCATCCGCAGGTTTGGCCGATCGTGGCTCTCACTGGCCACGGTTCGCCGCTCCAGGCCAATGGAGGTGGCGGGAAGCGGCGGCCGGCACATCCCTCGGCCCGCGCCGCTTCCCTCAGCCCCCATTGGCCTGGAGCAGCGAACCGTGGCCAGTGGGAGCCACAATCAGCCGAACCTGCAGATGTGGCAGGTAAACAAACTGGCCCAGCCCGCCAGGGTGCTTACCTTGGCGAACCACGTGCCAAAGGTTGCCAATCCCTGCAATATACCATGCTGCCCCCCTTTGTCAATTAGTGAACTGCCCCTCCTTTTAATATTCAAGAAGTATTGTTATATAAAGATCAAGGGAGTCAAAAGGTTTGCCTCCTTGAGAGTTAAACTTATCACCCTCCCAAATGATTAGTATTACCTTGGGGGAGGCACTTATTTGCCCTTTTCCTCCTTATGGTAGTGCTAATGAGAGTAAGAACCCAAAGGCACAGACCAGATTTCTACTTCAGGAACAAAAGAACAACATTTTTTGTTTAGGTACACAGTATGTGTTTACCTTTTACAAGTCATTGCTGAAAATGTTCCCTGATCAGGGCCGGCTCCAGGCACCAGCGCAGCAAGCAGGTGCTTGGGGCGGCCAGCGGAGAGGGACGGCACGTCCGGCTCTTTGGCGGCAATTCGGCGGCTGGTCCCTCACTCCCTCTCGGACAGAAGGACCTGCCACCGAATTGCCACCGAAGAACGAAGCGGCCCGATCGCGGCTTTTTTTTTTTTTTCCACCGCTTGGGGCGGCAAAAACGCTGGAGCCAGCCCTGTCCCTGATTAAGGCCACTAACTCATGTAAAAATGTTTGCTTACTCTGGGTTCCCTCAAGTTCATTCCTTTTAGGGAATCCACCAAAATTATGGATAGACCGTAAACCGTTCTATTTGTAGCCTGTATTTTTGCCCCCTGAACTATCCTTCTTTGTGATAGAGATATCACATTCCCCCCGATAGAGAACAAAGTTCTCTAATATTGTTCAGGGATACAGGGATATCAGATGATGCCACACTCCCATTAGACTGAATGGTTCTTTTTCTTGATTCACCAATAAAGAAAGTAGGTGTCAGCAAGCTGTGCAATTAGTAGCAGAAAGAAAAGCTAGCCCAAGACCTATGAAATTATTTAAATGCATGAAAATCTTTGGTATCAGGGGACGGAAAAAGGATGGTTTTGTTATGATGATAAAAGAATACTGCAATATTATCAAACGGAGGCAGTCTTTTCTGTTGACTTTTCAGATGGAAGTAATTTTCCAATAAACATGAGCCAAACATCTGTGAACATTCTTTTTGTACTGACTTTGCTCCAAAGGGATTTTTAAAGTTTTATATGAACTATTACAGAGACAAGGGCTAGATTAATGCCTGGTGTCTCATTCATAGGCAATGAAGAAATTACTTAGTATGTGCAAAGAAATACAGTCTGCCTTGAAGGGAAAAAAAGTTGGGTATCGTACATTAAGAACATAACAGTGTGAGTCTAATGTATACACATAAAAGCCTTTGGATTTATTGATATCCTATTATCTTGTGCCTCTTTTATTGTAAAACGATAATTAATGACAAATATAGTGTTAAAACGTAACAAATCAGCTTTTGGTAGTTAAAGGGATAATGTCAATTATGCTTTATAGTCTATTTCCTCTACTGAAAAGCTCTATAGATATTAATATGGATTAAACCAATAGGGTTGAATAGAAATATCTATTGAGTTTAATAGATTGACATACTTTTGACACAGAATTATTTGCCTGCTATAGAATCCTCCAGACTGTTTTAACTATTCTCTACAAGTGTTATTTTCTATTAAAGGACAAGATTGCCTCTTGTCCTCTGTATCTATATAGAGGAGTAAGAAGGTATAACATGAGGATGAGTAGCGGTAGAGAAGCTTCTGTGGAGTCACTATTGCTGCTCCCATCTGCATGGGTGGACAGTAGGTAGATAGCAGTGAGGGATGGTCAAAGCCTTGGCTTCCTCAATGCATCAGCCTGCATAACTGAACAAGCATGGAGAGAGAAGCAATCTGCTCCCAAAGCAAAGGGGAAGCAAAGAAACATTGTGACTCTTGCCATAATTTGTTCCGGGTATGCTTCTGGGCAGTGCAGCCCTTTTGGGCACATTCTGAACTCTATATCATCCTTGCATAAATGTTTCTGCTGTTTAATACATTTTTGAATACAAACACACAATACATTGCACACATACAAACGCACACACATTACATTAAAAAAAGTTAAAAGAAAATTAAGGTTGCAAAGTCAAACACTCTAAAGCCTGATGTACTGAATGAACCAGGAGTTCTGTTGAAGATATAGTATGTTATGGCAGTATTGCCTCTCTTTTTGTGAGTGACAGGATTGCAGAGGGGGCTGGAGCATGACCTACGACATGAGAAGCTCCAGCCCTCTCGTGAAGTTCAGCCCTGTTGGAAGCCAGCAGCGTCTGTCCCTTCTATTTGCTATTCTCACAGAAGGCAAGGGTGGAGCAGAAAGAGCCCAATAGCTCAGTGTGACTATGTTCCCTCCTGTGAGCAACAGGGACAGGATGGTCACTCTGCTCCTCAACCTCCACCCTTTTGCAGCACCCAGCCTGGGAAGGAGTGGAGAGGGTGACAAGCCCTTGGAGCTGCCACTAATCAGCCTCAATGGGGGCAGTGAAGAACCCCAGGAGGACCAGAGGTGAGGCTGCAGTAGGCTGCACTGAGGATGGGCTGAGCCATAGCATATGGAGCTGGAGGGGCACAAGGGTCATGGCCTGACTGCTTTGGGGGCTAAATCACCATGCCACTCACTCGAATTGGGCCTGACTGTGTAGCCCATAGGATTATTTTGCTAGCTATTATATCCTACTAATCCAGCCAGGAGTAGTGATTAATATGTTTCTTTTTCTGAAATTAATCCATTTTATTCTTATATTTTATCAGTATTAATTCTTTGGAATTTAGGATGTGTTGAGGCATGTGTTTCTTAATAATAAGTTTTGCTGAAATGCTGAAATGCAAGAAGCCTACCGGCCTGGAAGATCCAGTAAGATCTGCTATATAGCAAAAAGTAGAATTAGTTATAAATATGTCAGCATAAAACCTGACAACCTTTTGCACAGATGAGAATGGTCCCTGAACTTTGGAGAACTCAGGAGAGGAACTATTCACATCACATCACAGGTTTATCCAGCTTCTACAACCGGTTGGTAACCGCAGGGTACACCACAACTCGAGGTCATCAAGAGAGACTAGGTTGGCAGTTTTGGAGTGAGATAATCCTCATTAATAAATTTAGAAAGTGTGATGATCCACTAACCTATAGGAGAAGGGTACCCATAAATTTCTTAGGGTATGGAAACAAGATTTGGGTATAGTAGGTTGGGCCTCAATTAGATAGATCAGGATCCTATAAAATACCTGGTAAGAGAGCTCTTATTAAGCTCTCGCTCCTCTAAATTCTAAGCTCTTCTAACCCTTGAAGCTTCGGTTTCTTGGAGTGCTTTTTTATCTATTCTATTCTATTCTATTCTATTCTATTCTATTCTATCAGGCTATCAGCTCAGCTCAGTGCAGTATAGTATAACTACTCAACATTCCTAACCATTGGGGAAGCCAGCACCATCGTGTAATCGGGCATGTCAGGAGTGAGGCTGGTCCTTCACCTCCTATTACCGGGTTCTCAAGGAAGGGTGTGAGTATGTTAGGTTAAGGTACTTATAATAGAAATGTTACCACCAGGCGTTTGGGATTTCTTTTACTGTTTTGCAGTTATAAGTTTCACTGCATTCCTTATTTTTATGTTAATGGCAATAAAGATTTTATTAATTTGGCATTGTCCTCAGTGTATGTGTTCTTGCCAAGCACCCTGAGAGTCCTCTCCCAATATAGAACTCTCTGAGTTCTTGAACTCTGTAGTCTGAATTGGACAAGAACCTATAAATCTGCTGGTCGAATGCAATCAGTGGCGAGCCATAAAAACTAACCCATCAAATTCAGGTCAACAACTGCCACTCCATCACTCAAATTTGATGCCAGGGGCATCATGACAGAGGAGAGTCCAGGCCAAATTTTAATGAGTGGCATTGCAATAGGTCTCAATGTACTCACTGAAATTTGGAGGAGGTGGGCTCAGGGGGGGCAGATGTGTGTGTTAGGTGGGGGGGAAATCTGCCCCTCCACACACACATTAAATTATTCTTAGCAGCCCCTGGGCTGAACTGATGGGGAAGCTGGGGGGACAGGATTAACTGTTGGGCTGGCAGATGCAGGGGCAGAGCTATTTTTCCTCTGATCTGTGCCCCATTACCATGAACTCCCTGCTTCACCATGTCATCTGTAGATATAATATATGTGTTTAACATTGCAACCAACTTATAATCAATACTTATGTATGGTTAGGGCCTGATGAGCCCATTGAAATCAATTAATAGACTCCCAGTGGCTACAGTGGGCTTTGGTATAATAAACAGTATTTAAAGTATTAGTCTATAGCAGTTTTAATTTGAGACCACTGCTATTTGTAGGGGTTTTTTTTGCATATTACTAGAAGGTTGAATGCCTTAGTTTAGTCTTTACCCCAAACTTCTTTGGCTGGTTTAGTGGTATAACTGCTGATTTTGAGAAGGATGAGAAGCAATGTGAGGCACAGAGAGAGTTATGTGGATCTTAGCCTTATATTAAACAAACATACAGAAATGAAATAGCAAAGAAGAAAATGTTTATAGCATCGCAAAATAGATTGTTGTTTTAGAAAATTTTCACACCATAAGATCTAGAAGGATGAGGCCAAGAGCGGACAACTGATTAATTGTTTCTGCTCATATAACCTGCAGGAAGAGATCAGTCTCATTGAATTTATTTGTTGTTCAAATTTAGAGACATCTATATATTTTGTAAGCCCTGTGGATTGATTATAAATCTCTGCATTTTTTAAATTTGCATTATTTACTCCAACATGAGGATCTAGAAATTATATTGAACTCTATGGCATGTATTTGTTTACCATTTAGGATGAGTTGCATTAAGCATACATTTACTTGTGAAACATTTTTCAAATAGCCAAGCATTCTTTTGAGATATGTGACTAGTAGAATATAAATTTGTCTTTGATTTTTCAAATGTTATTTGGCATCATTAGGTAAGGCAAGCATTGTTATCATGATGGGCCTTTAACAGATGGATTTCTGGATTTAACAGTCCCATATCTAAGTGTAAAAGTTAAACTACTTTTAGCTGTGCTGTAGTTTCTGTTTGGCTGCATAATCAACCTAAGTCAAAAGCTTTGATCCTAGTATTTTAAGTTTATATTTGCTTATACCTCTAATTATGGTTTTCATTAGATTTCCTCTTCCTTCTTTTGAAAGGAATTCTAAGTTGTTTTAAAGCACATAATAATATGAAATGGACATATATACTATGGACACATCCCCTGCGATTATGGTCTTTATAACACAGAAGCTTAAATTCTATGTGCAAAATTCTTTGCTGGTATAAACTGTTTCAGCTTCACTGAAGTCAGAATGTGGTCCTATGTATCATAATATCCAACTCAACTATGCATACTTTATTATCCAAGGGTATAGCTTGTTATTACTGCTCATAAGTCATAGCCCAGTTTGATACAAATGTAGCATGTAATCAATATATTTTAATCAAAGAAATATCATGAATTCTGAACTGAGCTGCTTGCATAAGAAATCATTTTAATCCATTTATGTCATCATAAGTAATTGACATTCTCTGAAACATTTTTTTTCTTTTTCTAGATTTATCTCAATTACATTGTTTGATACTTACAGCAATTGTTTATACTGATTTTTTGCTTTTCAGGTTCTGGTGGTCTCAATTGTTTCCCAATATGCTCTTCTTTTTGGTTATGTTTTCTCAATTATTTGGATTCCAGACAGAAAATATAGACAGCAATTTCAGTACAAATTGCCTTGTTTTCACCTGAGTAAAGTTTTGCTGCCCCCTCTCATCCTGCTCCAATATAAAAAGGATCGGGCTTGTAAGTCATTAGGAGGCAAACTGTTAAAACTATTCAGATTGCAAAGAATCACATTCATTTGTCAAGGTAGGGAGCAGGAGAGTTAACTGAGTGTTTTTAAAAAGTGGACAGGATTTGTTCCTACAAGTTTTTGCATGATACTTAAGATTGCTGATATCACTATGTCTACTGTTAGAGCTGATGATACTAGTAGGGAATGAGGTACATACTCAGTAATAATTCTGTTCATCATTTCACCTGAAGTAGGCACTGATTTGAGAGTCATTAATAGAATAGGGACAGGGACTGTTTCTCTCTATATATGTCCAGCACCTTTAATGGGCACCAGATTTCAGTTGGAGTCTCTAGACACTACAATAATCAAGTAAATAATAGGGTATGTGTGCCCCTTCCTCTAGCTAAATTATTGAATCAGTCAAATATTTTCTTTAGGATGGCCTGTCCTTTTCCCCCGCACTTTACCATGATCATTCATGATAGTGTCGTCATACATTAAACTATTCTTTCAAATTGTATGAAGTTTTTTTTTTTTTTAACCCAACAAATATTCCTTCTACAAGCTGTTCATTGCATAATCAATTTAGAGGCAAATTTAGAATCCACATCTTCACAGATGGCAACTACAGCCCTTGGTGGATGGCTGAATGAGCTGCTAACTGTGACAACATAACCTGGGAAGGAGTTCCATTGCAAGAAGAAACCATCAGACCAGAAGAGCCCAATGCTCTAACACTGTCCATAAAATGCAGGCTGCAGGAGGAGGCGGGTTTGGCAGAAGATAAATTGCCCATCTTATGAGGATAGGAGGAGCCAGGACAAGTGGGAGAGAAATTGTTGGCAGGAGGAGTGATCTGCTTTGTTGATGTGGGGAGGTGGACAAAAAAAGTTGACCCTATACCATCCCAGGATCAAACAGAACAATATTCAACTATGTTCATCCATTGACCAATTATTCTGTCCCATTTGCTGGAGGTTTCCTATCCCCAGGAATCCCGCTTTAAAAACAAAATGTGAAATCCTGCCCCTTCCCCCCCATTGATGTCAATGGGAGTTTTGCCATTGACCTCAGTGGGGTCAGTCAAAGCTTTCCTTGTCTTTCAGCCATCTGCAGCTAACCCAGTGTTTCTCAAACTGGGGCCGCCACTTGTGTAGGGAAAGCCCCTGGCGGGCCAGGCCGGTTTGTTTACCTGCCCCGTCCGCAGGTCTGGCCGATCGTGGCTCCCACTGGCCGCAGTTCGCTGCTCCAGGCCAATGGGAGCTGCTGGAAGCGGCGGCCAGTACATCCCTCAGCCCTTTCCTCTAGATTGATAGTTCATTGTTAGGCAAAAAGATTTTTCCCCCCAAGAATCAGGCAAGCACAGACAATGTTGAAGGGGTTTATTTACGGTACCGGGAAGACTGACTAGCAGCTTCGAAAATATGGTGCCATAGTGGCCAGTTATATACATTTTTTATTAATTAATTTGCATTTATTTGTATATACAGAGACAGACATTGTTACAAGTCAAGAGAGAACCCTGAACAAAGATACAAATAAAAGCAGTACGTACATATAGAGGTAATTCTAATTGCATAAAAAATTTATGACTACCTTGCGGGGGGAAGGAGGCGGGGTGGGGGGGGTTAGGGATGAGTGCTTACAAATATCCAGTGGGTTGTGAAGGGAGGGTTAGCATCAGGGCTGGCTCTAGGATTTTTGCCGCCCCAAGCAAAAAAAAATTTGGCCGCCCCCCTTTTTTTCGTGCCCACCCACCCCCAGCCCCACCCCAACTCCGCCCCTTCCGAACCCCTTCTCCAAATCCCCGGCCCTGCCTCGTCCCCCGGGGGTGCCGCATTTCCCCCCATTGCTTCCTGCGTGCCCCCCCCCGCAACCTCCCGCCCTAGCTCACCTCCACTCCGCCTGCTCCCCTGTGCGCGCTGCTGCTCCGCTTCTCCCCCCTCCCTCTCAGGTGAGGGACGGGGGAGAAGCGGAGCAGCGGCGCGTTCAGGAGAGCAGGCGGAGCGGAGGTGAGCTAGGGTGGGGGGGTGCAGGAAGTAACCGGGGGGGTAGAGGAACCGCTCCCCATTCCAGCTCACCTCCGCTCCACCACCGCCACCTCCCCCGAGTGCCCCGCCGCTCGGCTTCTCCTCCCTCCCAGCCTTGCTGCGTGAAACAGCTGTTTTGAGCCCAGCAAGCCTGGGAGGGAGGGGGGAGAAGCGGAGCAGCGGCGGCGTGCTCAGGGGAGCAGGCGTAGGCGAGCTGGGGCGGCAGGGGCACTTTTGCTCCATGCCACGGAGTTGGTGCCTATGATGGCCAGTGCCAGAATGCCGCCCCTAGAAATGTGCCGCCCCAAGCACCTGCTTGTTTTGCTGGTGCCTAGAGCCAGCCCTTGTTAGCATTGTTCTACGAACTGAGTTACGGGGCGGGCATTGACCGTATAAGCTTATCAATTGTTTACAGTTGTCAGTATCCTTGCTTCTCAGCAGTTTCTGTCTTTTCTGCTGGCTGAATTTTAACTCCTTCCTGACATCATTAAGTGTATTTCATATCCAGATTCTTCCCAGGTCTGAAACCAGAAGTGCCAAAAACAGAAGTTCCAGAAAATTAATGAGAAATCTGTTTTCAAAAGACTTTAAAGGCTACAATCTGTGGCCTGGTGAGAAATATGGGACCAGATGTAGACATAGTTCATCATGTGAGTAACTTTACTCATTTAAGTAGTCTCACAAAAATCAAATGGGACTACTCACATGTGTTTGAGTTGTTAAAGTCAGAGCATAAAACTCCCAGATATCCAGCTCTTAGAGAGGACTAGGAAGGAAAATTGAAAGAAGTTGGGAACACCAAGTTGAGTGTATTCATTATTGATCTCTGTTCCTACAACAGATGGCTAAATCAAGTTCTTACCATTTTAAGATGCAGTCCAAATTAAAGACTTGAAAACCCCTACAAATTGTGGAATTCAGACGTTTAACGTATTTCTATCCTGTCTTTTTGTTGCCAAGAGTTACATATAATTCATATGTTGGTACATATACTTCAAAAATTAAAGTTTGCAAACAAAAACGAGTGTGTTGACATTTTTGCGTACTTTAAGCACCTGGGGATTTAGCACTAGTAAGTATCAAAGTAGTGGACAAAAAGTAAAATTGGTCATTTCATATCATTAATTGACCATTTTGCTTTTAATTTGTATGCAGATTAGATGTAATTTCCATATTAAAATGCATAGTGGGAGTTTAATATTTAACCTATTTTTATAATGTACTGTATTCTGAAAATTTACCTTTTTGAATGGCAGAAGAACTGTCAGAGATCAGAGAACACAATGAATTTATCAAGAAGTAAATTTAGCTCACTGTTTAGAATATAGATTGAGATCTTACTGCACTTTCCCAGCTCCAATTTCTTGCCTCAGAAATTCACTTCCTTATAGAAATAATGCATTAGCACAAATGTAGTTCTGCTTTTTGCAATAGCTCAAATTCCATTACTCTAATAGTATGAGAAATTAATTTTAGAAATTTAGCTATCTTTTCCTTATATTGTTGAGAAAGTATTCTACTTCAATTGCTGGCAATATTGTCCTTAAATTAAACATTATGGAAATGCTTAGAATAAAATTAGTTTACTCTACTTGATGCATGTTAGTGAAAGACAAAAAATGATGTTACTATACGAACTTTAGCAATCATAAAACTCCACTACAACTGATTTAAATGCTTTGCTAAAAATCACATGCTTTTATTTGTAGTAAGCTACCTCTTAACTTATTTATTTCCAGCTAGTGCTTTATTTTTTTATTCCATATGACTAGATAATGAGTTAGGTTAAAAGTTACTAGAGATTTGTGGTAAACATTAAAAAAAAAGTGCATGGCCTGCAGCTTAAACTTGCATTCACTAAGCACCCAAAACCTCCCATTAAATTCTACAGGAGTTTTGGTGCGCAAAGAATGCAGGGGCAGGCTTGTGATTCAGGCATAGCGGACAGCCTTAAACAAGTAAGCACCACACAAAATGAACTGTTTTCTCATTCAAACTCTTCCAACAATACTATACAACACGAATATGCCCTGCAGACATTGCCCAGTTCAACAGATCCTAAAATCCATAAACATATCAGGAACAGCCTCTTTAGCCCAGTAGGGTTTCCTCTTTCTTCAAAGAAGCCCATTGAGTAGACTCTGGTTATGAAGTAACCATCAGACATAGAAGTGCAATATGGTCCCTTGCTGTCAGAAAAAAAGGAGACAAATAGCGACAAAACTGAACAAAAAAAATTCCCACACACCAGAATATATTCTCTTAATCTAGGAATAAAGCAACCAAGAGCTAATTAGTAAAGTTTGGAACTTTCTTAGTTATTGAGCTAGCACCAAGTGGTTTCACCTACTGTTTAGACTTCAACCCAAACCCTTTTCTATCTAAGGTTGAAAGGAAATCTAGCCCTCCCTCTTTAAGGAAGCAGTGACTTCTCCTCTGATGCCTCTGATTTCTGCTTCTACATAGTCTCAGCTGGAGGGCCTTTTCTCTAGGACTGGCAGCTTTTACAGGGCATGGTGCCCTTCCTGTCCCTGCCATCATCAACCTCCTTAATTTGAAATGGAAGACCGCAAATGCTAGTATAAGGAGAATGTCAAATACATGAAGTCTAGGTACACTGACTGATTTCAGTTTACTTTGGCTGAATATAAGAAGACAGGAAAAGAGGACTAGATATGCAAAACTGAATAGTTACTTTGTGCATTTAGTAATCATAATTACAATATATGGAGAATATTAGAAAAGACTCGGGTATTAATAGACTAATAAATCATACTCTCACAAGGAAACTCCATCTTCCATGCTATTACCAAGTCCCTTGATGCAGCCATTCTAGCTGTCCCTCTTTTTTATCAATATAGATCTTGATAGTATTTGATGGTGTTTCCCGGATGGGTGAACAGTCAGAACCCTGCCTGCCAAGCAGCTTTCAAAATCGGTCCAGTTTGTCAGCTTGCCCACTGGGCTCCTCAGCATCCCACCTGGCAGCTTCCTGGGATCCCAAGGCTTCTGGGGTCTGCAGCCCCAGGGCAGCCAATGAGGTTGACTATCCGAGGACCCCAGGATTCCAAAGGTTCACAGTTCTGGGGCAGCCAACCCTGCAGATTGTATGAGTCAGGAAGCCTGAGGCTTTCCCTATCATGGAGAATTCTGGAGTTTTGGTGTTTTGTTCTGAACTGTAATGACACCAGATTTTAAAACATTGAAATCCTGTGCAAAATGGAACTATTTTTCTCCACGTAGCTCTAATCATTTCTACTAGTTTGAATACATTACCTCCTATTTTAATATCTATAGGTTCTAGACAGAAATACACCACAAAGCACAGATACTTTCTGGCTCCACACATTCCTCCTTGAAGCCCAAATGTCTATAAACACACATAAGCCTTACACTAATGGCCTTCTGAGATGCCTCAGGAAAGAGAGAACATGCTGCAGAGTAGATGTGCTCTTCTGTGCCAACTTGGCCTGTTCTTCTAGAATTAGCACCCTTTCAGCAGCAGAAGGGGAGAGAAGCATAGAGCCAGAGCTGGCAATGGGGTGCCCTAACAGCTATCATAACAGAGTGAGAGTGAATACATGAGGTAATATTTATATCAAGTGACTAAATATGAGATACATAAGCCCATCAGTGGAAGAACAGATTTCCAAATATGTAACTTATTAATTTTAAGTAGCTAAATGAATATAGTTCTATGCAGACATTTATTGGCATTTTACCCAGACAGTGAATCAAATGTTTCTCTGTACTGAACTCAAATATCTATCCTTAAAATGACTCCAAACAGTTACTGCACACAATAGAAAATTAAGTACTGGACTCAGGCAGCAGATTAAATTCACACATCTGAATTATCACCAGTTGGACAGATCACTTCTTGTACTCCTGTATGCAGCACACCTACAAATGAAGTGCGCTTAAAAATAAAGTCAATGCATGGATTAGTATAATTGCTTGAATTTTGAAAACCTCTGACTAGATGCAGATACACTTGCTCCAAAAGGTAACTGTAGCTCAACATACCTATTCCCTTGCATAGGTGCTATACATTGACTGCTTGGAAAAGAGTGAGCAAAGACAGGATTCCTCAGCAAGGGTCATACAACTGGGTTAAACCCAAGACTGAGGGAGTTTCCCATCTTAGCACAAAAAAGTGTAGATTTGTTCCAAACCTGATCACATCTCTGTTTTATTTACCTAGTCAGTACATCAGCTAACACCCTGCTATGCTTATCTAACCTGCAATGCACACAGAGCCCTGGTCTACACTGGGGGGGAGGGGAGAGGGGGAATCAATCTAAGTTACGCAACTTCAGCTACGTGAAAAATGTAGCTGAAGTCGACGAACTTAGATCGACTTACCGTGGTGTCTTTGGGTCTGTCTACACTACCCGCCGGATCAGCAGGCAGCAATCGATCCAGCAGGGATCGATTTATCGTGTCTAGTCTAGACATGATAAATCGATCCCTGAGTGCTCTCCCGTCGACTCCCATACTCCATCGCCACAAGAGGCGCAAGCAGAGTCGACGGGGGAGTGGCAGCAGTTGACTCACCATGGTGAAGACACCATGGTAAGTCGATCTAAGTATGTCAACTTCAGCTACATTATTCACGTAGCTGAAGTTGCGTAACTTATATCGATCCCCCTCCAAGGGCTTCACCGCGGTGTAGACCAGAGCTTCACCATGGTGAGTCGACTGCTGCCACTCCCCCATCAACTCTGTTTGCACCTCTCGTGGCGGTGGAGTACCGGAGTCGATGGGAGAGCACTCGGGGATCGATTTACCCCATCTGCAGCACTACCAGCTGGTCCCACTTCAGTTTCCCCTTTAAAGCTTCTCAAGAGGGATGCCACAACTCATGACAATAATGCCTTGCCCGGGCTTGTTTTATTGGCACAAATTTAATCCTAAAAGTCCAAATCAACTAGCCAACAAAATTAAGAGCAACAAAAACAAACTGTTCTTCCCCACCTGACTCCTCTTTTAATTCAGTCTCCAAAATCTAACTTAGCCCTCTGCAGACACTTCACTCCTACTCTAGCTCTGCACAGTCCTTTTCCCACTCTTCTTACAGAATGGTGCCTTCCAGGGCTCTCCCCTGGATGCCAGCACCCCATAAACTGTTAATCCTCAGGGTTCTTTTCTTTCTAGCCCTGAAAAAGAGAAGGAAAGATCAACTCACACTCCCCGTTTTATACCCTTCCCCAGGGAATCCCTCCCCGCTTCCTCTAAAAGCCAGCCTCACTCTTTGTAGGGTCCAGGTGTCCTCTGTCCAGCCCCCTTGGACTGGGCCTATTCCCTCTTAAAGGGGGTCGATATTGCTGTGACAGGTGCCCCACTTTAAAATAATTATATGCATTCAATTTCTGTTTAGAGAGGTTTGAAGGTCCACCAATTCAAAACTGCCAATCAACACACTCAGCATACATTAATCTGTGAACAACAGCCACAAAACTTGCATCAGCCTATTAACATTTGAACCAATGAGCAGCACTGACAAAAAGATGTACAGGCTACTGCTGGATGGAACAATGATTGTTTGTGGAGATCCCCATAAGTACAATGAGTATTTTACTGAAATCAGTTAAGTTTTCTTCGAACCTTACTGAATTTTGACAAAATATGTCAATATGGGTAACTCCTCCATTGCCTATCCCAAGCCCAGTTGAAAAAAGGAGGATTGGCATCAGGCTGGCAGCCAGCCATAAACATTTGCCATAAATCAATCAACACTATGAGTCTTCAAATGATTCAAGAAATGAGTGAGTGAAGGCTGGGATGGTCTGGTCATCTAAAGTGTAGTCCTGACAACTATGTGGATAAGAATCCAACAAAACAAGACTGAAGAAAAAAGGCAGAGGCCATGTGACCCTAAGAGCCCATCAGTGCCCACTGACAGAGGACACACTAGTCTGTAACTCATATCAGGCCTGACACTCTCACTACCTTCAGCCACTGTTGTCATAATATGTATCCAAAAGGTATCTTAAAAGGCATCATATGCAAACTGGTGATGCTCTGGTCAGGAGTATCAATGTGTGATGTATGTATGGGCTGTGTATAAAGAATTGTGTGTGCTGGAAATATGTTCTTAAAATGTGTTTTGGAGGCAGTGCATAAATCAAGTCTGCCCTCGACAAAGGAGTGTGGATTTTCCTGTCTGATTTGCTTGATTGCAGGCAGAGGAAAATGAAAGTACTCTTACCTGTAAGGTAAGCAAAACAATCACGTTAGCAAGCAGAAAACAGCTTAGTGAGTGCACTGGGGGCAGAATCTGTATCCCCAGGAAATCTTCCTGGCTCTTCAGGCAAAGACTCGGGTGAAATACAAGGGGAGCAAAAAGACATTCTAGTTATCTTGCACTTAGGGAATGGGACCTTCTGATTCTGTGAAAGTTAGATCCCCTATTCCTGGAGGGCTAGGGTTGCTGGTAACTTGATGTAAGTGAGAAAATAGCTCAGGCAAAGAGTGTAACTTGCTAAAAATAAGTTTTAGGCACTAGAAAATGTGTTTTGTTTTGTTTGTGACGATATCTGTTTGTGTACAGTCTCTTTAGAGGCATCAAACAATTTCTGTGAGGTGTCCAGTCCTTTTCATTGGACACTACAGAGAGACAACTCTTGGGAACTCTGGAAATGGGGTTCACTGTTACTTGCAAGGTAAGGTAAGGACTGGTAGAGTCTTGAGGAGTTTGCTGGTGAAGCAGGCAGACTGGTGTGGGGAGTGAACTGACACACAGTCTAATCTCTCACAAAATTCACTCTTCCTGAGGCAGAGGGATAACATAGTGATTTGTCGTTCTGGGTTGCTTGAGGAGAGAGTCAGAGGCTGACAGAAGAAGAAGTGGTGGGATGTCAAAGGAAGACATGTTAGCATATGGTGCGATAGGGGATATGGCATTGGACTGAGCATTTTGGAGGTACAGGACACATAGAGTGAACTTCGTTTGATGGGATTAACACAAGAAGATGATGATGACAGTATGAGTATGCACAGACTGGATCAGATCTTCAGCAGATGTAAAGTGGCATAATCCCATTGATTTCTATGGTGCTATAGTGATTTATGCCAGCTGAGAATCTGTCCTGCTATGTTCTGCTTTGGAAACCTGAGTGAACAGAGGTTTCTTCTTGGAGACCTCCAGTCTGCACAAAGATGTGTAGCTACATTATATGGACAGAACCACATTCATCCCTGGTATAACTCCATTGGAATCAATGGATTTTATTACAATGGAGTTCCACCAGAGAGGAATTTGACCCATACTTATATAGGCTGGATACATCATCAACTGGAATTATGAACTGTATTCATGAAAGATTTCAAATGAAGTAGGCTGGGTCTGTTTCCAGCATCTATGACACAAATACTAGGGCCAGGTTAAACTGTCCTCATAAAATCACTCCAGGCACTTATTTTTTGATGTGACTTCATCCTAACACATACCTAGGCCTACATGACCACTTCTGTGCTGTTTCATGAGTGAACTAGGGGATTCAACAATATTTCTTCTCCTACGATGGCTGCATGTGCAATCAGTTAATTTTATGTAATGTGTAACTAGGTAAAAATTATAGTGTAGTCACTTAGTCGCGAAGCAGTTCTAAGGTGATTATTTGGTCTAGAGATATATAGAGAAAGCATTCAGCAGGGTGTGTGGGGAATGAGATGCACATCTTCCATAACTGTTAATGAGAATTGCAAGTCTAAGTGCTTGTGTGCACATCATTGAAAATTCATTCCATAAATTGCGACTTTGTCTCTGGATACAAATTGCTAAAACCAGCTGAGCTCTGCATGCACAAATCTGCCCAAATCATATAAGATGCTAATATATCTTTTGAGAGGCTGGAAGAGGCAAGAAAGTTGTACCAGCAGCACATCTTGCATCCACCTTTACAAGACCCCAGAGATCATCAGGTAATTTATTGTCTACCATTTTTCCTAGATCAGTCTAATCACTTTCTATTTAGAGTTTTTTTTAAAATGCAAGCTTAAGCATGCACAGGGAGCAAAGGCAGGGTTGCTTTTTTTTAAAGAGGTTTTAAAAAAGTTTTAAGAGTGGTTCCAATACCAGTGAACTGAATGTACTTGCCATTTTTTCATCAAAAGATTATATATTACAATTCAACATTTTGTTGTTTCTATTTCTAAAACCCACTTTGACACCAGGCATTGCAGGTGTCAACAAGCTCCCTGACAACAACATTTTCGGTATGCTCCACTAATGCCCCAATCCTGTAAGGAGCTTGGTATGGGGAGGCCACTACTCCCACTTGAATCCCAATTGACTTCAGTGGGACTGTGCCTGGGCTCCAGCATCACAGAGCTACTTGAATAATCAGGATCTTCACCTACAATAAGGGCTGCCAGTGTGTATTGGTTAACCTCCAAGACAGATCATAGGACCTCTACTAAGGAACAGCACAGTTTTCATAGCATGAGGCAATTAAACTATATAACGGTGGGTGGGTGATTCCCATTCTGACTACAGAGCTAATAGAATGTTGGGAATCATTAGCAAAGGAATAGATAATATGACAGAAAATATTATATTGCCTCTATATAAATCCATGGCACACCCACATCTTGAATACTGCACACAGATCTGGTCACCCCATCTCAAAAAAGATATATTGGAATTGGAAAAGATTCAGAAAAGAGAAAAAAAAAAAGATTAGGGGTATGGAACTGCTTCCATATGAGGAGAGATTAATAAAACTGGGACTTTTCAGCTTAGAAAAGAGACGACGGGGAATATTGTAGAGGTCTATAAAATCATGACTGGTGTGGAGAAAGTAAATAAGCAAGTATTATTTACTCCTTCTCATAACACAAGAACTAGGCATAACCAAATGAAATTAATAGGCAACAGGTTTAAAACAAACAAAAGGAAGTATTTCTTCAAACAATGCACAGTCAGCCTGTGGAACTCTTTGCCAGAGGCTGTTGTGAAGGCCAAAACTATTAAAGGGTTAAAAAAAGAACTAGATAAGTTCATGGAAGACAGGTCCAACAATGGCCATTAGTCAGGATGGTGTCCCTAGCCTCTTTTTGCCAGAAGCTGGGAATGGGGGATGGATCACTTGATGATTACCTGTTCTGTTCATTCCCTCTGGGGCACTTGGCATTGTCCACTGCCGGAAGACAGGCTACTGGGCTAGATGGACCTTTGGTATGACCCACTATGGCCGTGCTTATTGTTAATTAGATAAAATAAGCAACGGCCCAAGCCAAACCCTGGATGTAACCCAAATCTTTTTCAAGCTTCTAAAAAGCTTCTCATGTGCCCCTGAAACTGACCACAACTGGAACTATTAAAACACTAGAAAGGATATTTGTTCAATAGCCCCAGTCTACTTGAAGCTAACTACTAGAAGTGTTATGACAGAGCCTGTTATCAAGATTTTCAAACTAAAGAGGTTTGGTTTAAACTTCAGTCTGAATGAAACTGAGCCTCTAGAATTTCTGACTCAGAAGTCTTTAGCTGTGAAAGTTGGGAATTTTTCAACTAAACTTTAAGTTGGAATATTTTGATTAGTTGAAACTAAAGCTTTTTTTGCAGGATAGGGGCGGTTTCAAAAGAATTTTGAAAAAAAAAATCTAAACTATCAGACCACTTCATTTACATTTTTGAATAAATATATTTTGGTTTTCCAGTTTAAGTTTTAAAACAAAAAGTCATTCGAAGCTAATATAGTAAAAAAAAAAAAAAAAAAGTTAAAATGGTCAAAATCTAAATGAAGCATTTTGAAATTATCAGAATGAAATGTTTCAGTTGATCCAAATCAATGTTTTCCAGATTTTCAGTATGTGAAATTTTGAGATTCTGACTTTTTGTCTCACTTCAGGATGGTGTAGCCTATAGAACTAACCTGCTTGCTTGCATATATATATCTTTTCTTATAGTTTAAGTATTTGGTTTATTGTAATAGGTTTATAGATTTATATTAAAGTAAGTTTGGCTGTAATGCAAGAGACCTACAGGCCATATCCTGTATGTTAAGCTAAGGAAAAGTTAGGATATCTATATTAAGACCTTTTACTCAGAAAGCAAAATTGACCTATATCTTGTTACCTAAATAAATGAGTACCCACACCTATGTCCATGACCTTTTATTTAGACCAATAAAGAATGAAAAATGGCATGGGGGGGGGGTTCAATGTTGTACCCACAAACTTGACAAGTACACCACAAGAGACTGATGTGTGTACATACCTGTCATCAATACACACATACATATTAGCCTATGGGGTAAGTGTACCCTAACATTTCTGTGGGTGAGAAATGAAATTTGGGCATAAAAGGAAGAATTTCCGGCATTTGCCCTATAAAAAAGGTGACCCACCTCAATAGAATACTCCATTTCTCACTTGACTCCGTTCTCACTTTACTCCATCTCCATTTCTCACTTTGCTCCATCTCCATTTCTCACTTTACTCCGTTCTTACTTACTCCATTTCTATTCTTACTTATTCTCTATCTATTCTATCTATCTACAATAACTGCTGCTATTAGTAGGCTATACTTGTTCTTCTTAAACTTTAAGTTTCAAGGGAACTAGGCTAAACTTGTTTTCCCTCAGTTTTATTCTTAGTTTTATTAGGTTTTAATTTTAAGTTTAAGTTAGTCAAGTAAACCCTAATTTAGTTTTGATAACTCTTAGCATTAAATTTCTTCTAAGCACTGCATCCCTCACTCAAAAATTGAAAAACCTGAACTGCAAGACTGGTCCTGTGTCTCTTACCACCAGGTTATCAAGGAAGGGTGTAAGCATATTAACCAAAGCTTTGTTGCATATAATACTATATTATCATATGTACCTTTTGGATAGCAGTAATGCAATTGTAACTTTGTAACTGGTTATTTTACCATTTACTTACTATTATTGATTTTAATAAAAAGTCTTTATGGCTATATCTGTCTCAGTGTGAGCTTCCTGTCATACCCCCGAGGGTCCTTTATAAATTCGGTGGAGCCTGATTCAGGACAAGAACTTTTATCTTCTAATCAAACAGATTGGTGAGCCTAAAATCCATACTATTAATAATTAATTATTATTAACATTGTTACTTAAATTAAATCAAATAAAATAAAATTAATAAATTAAATTCCCGTATTATCCAAATTAATATTATTAGTACACCCTAAATCAGGCTACAGACTGGCGAGCCAGCCAGGAGTCTCGAGGAGTGTGTGACAGGAATTGTCTGCCTTGGCTGTGCCACAAAATGCTTGAGGGAATACATTGGGAATAATACAACTCAACTCAACATCGGAGCTAGGCCAAAAATAGGAGCATTGGGACTTCTGGTACAGGAATCAAACTACAGTTTGTGAAGTGCAGACAGAATGGGATATTACAGCCCCTGGACTGCTCAGAATTTACATGAAGATAAGCCAATTTGATCAGACTATAGACATTTAGGGAAATGTCTGTAAAATGCATACTGTCAGATTTATGGCTAATTTGTATTAAAATGTTTATCGTCTGATGTACCATATTCAACCCTGGAAATAAGCATGAACATTTACAAAATTAGAGCACAAAGAGCCGAACCCTGGCCTTTAGTGAACCTCTTCCTCTAATGCAGGCATCAGGGCTTACTCCCAGAATAGTGCCCAGGACTACACAAGAAAGTGAGTCTAATGCATGGCCCTGCATACTCATATCCCTGAAACTTGTGCATCTGTAGTTTAGAGGGTCTGTCTAGAATATAAGTAAGGGGTCATGTAGAGCCAGCTTATATATTAAATTCTGGCAGCAAAACACAAGCATTAATCTTAAGAACAATTTGCATCTTCTCGGAGGAGCAATAAAGTACACCACACAGAATGGTGCCTAGACCAGCAATGAGAAATTCTGCCTAAGCAAACAAGATTCCAGTAGCTGAGAACATACTGGATAGTTCCTCTGCTCCGTCTGGCTACTCCAGCCAGAGCAGAATTTGGCCAACCACAGACCTATATATGTTTTTTTTTTCTTTGTTTGTTTGTTTGTTTGTTTGTTTGCAATTAGGCATTCACAAGCCAGATTATGACCCACCCCAGAGCAGGTCCAAAAAAAGAGGGAAGGGCGTCAAGGAGCACAAAGATTCCACACAGCTATTCTGCTGTTGATGCTAGTGTCACCAAAGGAGCAGGCTAATGATCGCATACCATCTCTATGAGCCATCAGAGCTGGCTGACTACAGAGGTGATTAGGTGGTGTAGTTCTTCAAGTATATTCACACCAAGGCCATCTCTAGCAAACCAAGCATGTGCTTGGGGTGGCACAATTTCAGGGGTGGCATTCCGGGGGCGGCAGTTGCGCTCTCAGAGTTTTTTGTGGGGGTTTTTTTGCTTAGGGCAGCAAAAAACCTAGAGCCGGCCCTGATTCACGCTCCCTATGTGCTCCTTCAAATCTAGGAGACATTGTGATTATGCCAGGTACAATGCCACTGGGAGCTCCCACCAAAGGGCTGCAGCTCTCTAGTTACTTCTACATGGGAAAAAAATTCAACAGCAAGAGATACTGCTGGTTATACTAACTTAAGCACAAAACATAGAAGAATTATTGTAGGTTAGTGGGTTTGGCCTGCGGTCTACTCCTGAGGTTGCTTTTGTACAGGATTCTGTTGCTTCCATTGCACAAACTGAGCTTTGCAGCCCCTGGGACTGATAACAAACAATATGAGATGTGCTAAGAAAAATCAATATGCAGTTTGCCTAGAGAAGTATCCCAGAGGCAACATACAGTTATTGTGCTTTGAAATATCTTTATAATAATAAAAAAAATCATACCTCTCTTACACCACAGGGTATTGGAAGTACCCGTGGCAGCAAAGACTTTAAGAAGTAGATAAAAGCAAAATGTTTCTCACTGTTGACCTATATTAACAGCCGTTGAACAGTTTGGTGTCACTTTATATTATATCAAGGCATCAAATCCTGAGAAATGCGGAGCACCTGCATCTGCTATTGCCTTCAAAAGGGAGTTGCAGGCGGTGCTCAGAATCTCTCAGAATGTAATAGTAGTTAGTTCCTACAATAAAAATGTATTGAATTTTGTGTTTCAGTTAACTGCTTATGCAGATATTAAGAGGATATGAGAAAGAAAAAGCATGAAAGACAGAGAAATAAAGAGATGGTTTTATGATTAACTAACTTCTTAAGGTGTCTTCCAGAATCTAAGACAGTTTCTGATGTATTACCTTCCCCCTGTTGCTTATAAAAATAAATTCATTGAGCAATAACCATATTGAATGTAATGCTACTGGTTTGCAAAGACTATCAATATTACCAGGGCTGTACCATAAAGATTTTGATTTACCTAGGCATTCAAATGCAATTTCCAGCATATAGATGGTCTTTAAAAAAAATAAGTCAAATGAATAATTTTTTGAGAAATATTATTAATCATTTTCCCTACAGAGTTTTAACAAATAAATTTCTTGTTGTAAGATTAGGTTCCAGTTATGCCTTGGAGAAACCCTCCAGCATCTTCACTTCTATGTGCAGATCTCCCACTATATGCATCTGTTAAGTATGTGTGGGAGGGGGGGTCAGCTGTCGCAGCACAGCCCTTCCTGGATTGAAACTCTGGCACTGAACCTCTTTGAATTTTAGGGAAATTCAAATCTGGACGTCTCTAATCCAAACCAATTAATCCATGTACAGATTTAATCTAAAATTCAGAAGCGATGCTCTGAGAAATGTAACAGAAAAGATGGGTTTTAATCTGCCTCTTGGCTTTGTAATCTTAGTCATTTCTATTAAATTTAAAATTCATTTGCAATAGAAGAGTTGTCTGATCCATATTTGTGCCAGATCCTGCCATCCTTAGTCACATTGCATAGTTCCTTTCTCTTTGAGTAGCCCCATTGATTTCACTGGGGCTACTCAATGAGTAAAGTACTACATCACATGAGTAAGTGTTGCAGGATGTGGTCCTTTTATAGCAAAAGTGAGAACGTACAACCACCTGATGGTTTCAACCTATTAGAATGTTTTGGACTATGAAATTGTCTTCTCTTGTCTCCAATAGATGCAGTTGTACAGATCATATACATCTAAAATATAATATTCTCTAATCTAATTCCCAATAGCAAATATCAATAAGTACCCACAGCAGGATAACCTGAGTCTTTTTTCATGTATATGCCCAAAGTAGAAAAGCCCTATGTCAGCAGAACAATATTTCAATAAAAAAGGGTCTCCAGGGAAGAATCTCTAATATACTAAGAACTAAGAAGCAAGCTGTGTTGGAACTCTCTTGGGGCGGAAAAGAATTGTTGTTCTTATCCTGAGTTGAAGATGTGTGCTCACTGAATAGCCAATGCAAAGTACCTGGAGCTTCATCATATAACTCCACAACTATTTATATCTATTTATATCTATGGCAGGCAAAACATTTCAAAGCACAAAAGTAGGAAGCTTGGCTGTATAAAAAGCATATGAAGAGAGACATGGGAAATGTTATATAGAGGCGTCCTATTTTTTCAAAATTAATTTGGAAATGTCTTAGATAATGCATTAGTTTCTCTAACATAACTAAAAGGAGGAGAGTGAACTGGACGTAATGGCTTCTGCTTTAATGGACACACTTCAATGTGATAATCTTGTGGGACTGTGAGGAACTGGGGGTTCAGCCGGTACCCCTTCTGAATTGTGGATGATTTTATGAAATTTTATCATGAAATTACTATGTCATGGAAAGCCTGTATGTATGTGGATTCACTATGAATTAGCAGGGTTGTATCATGTCTCTGCCAGGCCAGAGACAGTGGTTAGTGAGCAGACTCAATGTTCGTGTATTCAAAGTAAAATACCTTGTGAAAATGGATTTGCTCTACCTGGGAGAAATCACTTTTTCCTCCTGTCCTAAGGCAGGGAGTTTGAAGGTAATGGAAAGTTACCAGGAGGAGAACAAAACTGCAGGTGATTCCAGCAGGAGTCTACAAAGGAACTCACAGGAGGGAACTGCGGAGAGAGCCATTTTGCACCACATTAAAATGCGGGAGGCTACTGTAGGGGCAGGGTAGGCCAAAGGGGTAGAGAAGGCTGCCTCCTTGACTGAACACAGATGATCCCCCCAAGGTCTTCTCAGGGAAAAGTGAGCTAGTGAGGGACATGGCACTTACAATGTTTTATTGTTTTGTATGATCTGCAGTCTCTGTGCTTTACATGATGAAATAAAAAGAGCATAAAGATGTCAAAAGACAAACTTTGCACAGTCTGACTGCTTCATAACTGCTACCTGCCCAGAGAGACAGTGGGACTGTAAACCAGAAACTTCACGCATTTGGATGGAGTTCTGGGAGAGGGGTGCATTTATGCACTGGGAGTCTGAAGGGTCAGGCCTGTGTCCACAGGGGCTAGGTGGGTGGAAAGCATGTTCCAACTCTCCGAGGGGTGCCAGACAGAAGGTCTGAATGCTGAGAGTGTGCCTAGGCATCTGGAGATTGGGGCAGTTGTTGGACTTCATTCAGGCTTCAGAAACTTGAAACATCTTGTGGACCCAGATCACAGAGGCTGGATTCCCCTCACAGCAGTCCTAGTGGGAGATCAGGAAGGGATACTTGCTAGGATCTGTGACAGGGACCACACAGTGGGTGAAGATGACTATCTGCAGCTCTGTGTAGCTTGAAAGCTTGTCTCTCTCACCAACAGAAGTTGGTCCAATAAAAAATATTATCTCACCCATCTTGTCTCTCAAATACAAGATCAAATACACATATGCCACCATCAGAGGAGGAACCAAAGAATAGGCATGATATTGATATTTAGGGATAAATAGCTCTGAAAAGTGTTTGCAACCCACCTGGCGCCCCCCCCCCCCCCTCCCGGGGGCTCCTGCAGTGGATGCATGCGGGCGCGCCTTCCGGCTCCCTCCTGCCACGCTCAGGCTCTGCGGCTCCTGGGAATGCAAGCTGCCACTGCCGCACACTGCCCCTCCCAGAGTAGGCTCAGGGTCCTGCGCCCCGGTAGCTCACATGCCTGGGAGCCGCAGAGCCCGAGCACGGCGAGTGGGGAGCCGGGGGGCGCATGGGGGCCACCAACCATGCAGGGCTGCTGCCCCCCTGTGCAGCGCCGGCTCCTCCATGGCTGGGGCTCGCCACCCCCGCAAGCCGACGCTCTGGCTCTCCAGTCCCTCCGGAAGGCAGCTCCTCCCTTCTGAGCCAGGGCATCACTTTTTTAAGGTTACCATATTTCAACAATCAAAAAAGAGGATGGGGGGGGAGAGCCCCACCCACATCCATTCCCTCCCACTTCCCACCCCCCTCAGAATGCCCAACCCCCCCCCCGCTCCTTGTCCCCTGGCTTCCCCCTCCTGTGACCCCTGCCCCTACCTTCCCCCAGGACCCCACCCCCTACCTAAGCCTCCCTGCTCCTTGTCCCCTGATTGCTCCCTCCTGAGACCCCCCCCACCCTATCTGTCCCCCTAGGACCCTACCGTCTACCTGTCCCCTGGCTGCCCCAACCCTTATCCACACCCCCGCCCCCAGACAGACCCCCAGGACTCCCATGCTCCATCCAACCACTCCTCGCCCCCTGAGAGACCCCCCCCAGAACTGCCGACCCATCCAACCCTCCCCCTGCTCCCTGTCCCCTGACTGCTTAGATCCCTTTCCACACCCCTACCCCCTGAACTCCCAACCCATCCAACCCTCCCCCTGCCCCCTGACAGCCCCCCCTGGGACTCCCCTTACCACCAGGCCACTCCAGCCGCTGGCTCCACGTGCAGCCAAAACAAACAGGACGCTGAGGCAAGGGGAGGCTGAGGCAAGAGGAGGGGGGAGCGGGGGAGGGACTCTGCCTGCTGGAGGCCAATGGGAGCGGCTGAATCAGGCCCAGGCGCTCAATCAGCTGCGCCGCACTCTGTGTGAGGGGAAGGGAGGGGAGGGAGGAAAAATCTCAGACACCCCCAACCACTGGGCGCCCTAGGCGACCGCCTAGTTCGCCTAAGTGGTTGCACCGTCCCTGACTGTGATGCATTAAATTAAAAGCATAATGAGTCAGGAGAGCTGGGTTCTATTTCCATCTCTGCCACTGCTCTACTAAGTGACCTTGGGCAAGTCACTTCCCTTATCTGTTCCTCTGTTTTCCCCATAGATAAAATGGGGATAATGATACTGACCTCTTTTGTAGAGTGCTTTTCATCAGTAGATCTCAAAGCGCGATATAAGAACTAGGTATTATAACACTACATCAGGGTTCGGCAACCTTTGGCATGCAGCTCACCAGGATAAGCCCCCTGGTGGGCCGGGCCGGTTTGTTTACCTGCCGCATCCGCAGGTTTGGACGATCGTGGCTCCCACTGGCCACGGTTCGCCGCTCCAGGCCAATGGAGGCAGCAGGAAGCGGCGGCTGGCACATCCCTCGGCCCGCGCTGCTTCCCGCAGCCCCCATTGGCCTGGAGTGGTGAACTGCAGCCAGTGGGAGCCACGATCGGCCGAACCTGTGGACATGGCAGGTAAACAAACTGGCCCGGCCCGCCAGGGGGCTTACCCTGGCGAGCCGCATGCCAAAGGTTGCCGATCCCTGTACTACATGAATTGTTAATTAGCCCTAATTTTTGGTAGCGCAAACTGTGGGTTTGTTATGTGTCAGACACAATGGACCCAGTTCAGCTGTGGTGTAACACCAATGACTTTAATAGTGTGGTGTGTGGTCTGGGATAAATTTGGCTTATTAACCAATTAGTAATTACAATTAAAAGTAACAATAAAAACATGACCTACTAATTAGAGCTTTGATTTGTTCATTTTAATTGTTTATTGGAACTAAGCAGATTTTTTTTTCTTTTTAAAATACTTAGTAAATGTAGAATATATTTGGTCAGTTCAGGCATACTCTATTGGTTTCAACAAAATTCTGATAGCATAAGGACAGAGCAAAAAAATAGTAAAGAACTCCAGGATTTGTACATATTTCTGTGGATTTAATGAATATTTACAGTTTTCTAGTCTTTTAAAATGTTTTCCTGAACTGATGCTGCAGTTAGGGAATATATTAGGGGAAAACATCTTGCAATAGTAGCCTATCGTATGTGTTGTAAACTGAACGTCACTAGATATTTTTAGATATCCTTACCTCTAGGGAGGTATTGGGAGGTTACACAGGTTGGGGTGCCAAGCAAACACCACAAAACCATCTGAGAATTCAGATGGAAAATAATATAGCATATTAATAGCAAACACTTGTCTAACTTCTCTCTGAATAAATCAATGACAGCAAAGTGTAGGAGGATCTCATTGAAATGAAAGTAATGTCACACAGCCCCAAATATAATTACTTCAATTCAAAACTCCCTTGGTCCAAATGATAATTGACTTCCTCTGATGTTCATGGAACAGATAATGTTTTACATTTATTTATTTTACATATAGAAAATATGTATATATTACTTAAATTGAACAATTTTCAGCCAAACAAACATATTGCCACTATATAAATCCATGGCATGCCCACATCTTGAATACTGCATGCAGATGTGGTCGCCCCATCTCAAAAAAGATATATTGGAATTGGAAAGGGTTCAGAAATGGGCAACCAAAATTATTAGGAGTATGGAACAGCTTCCATATGAGGAGAGATTAATAAGATTTGGACTTTTCAGCTTGGAAAAAGACGACTAAGGGGGGATATGATAGAGGTCTATAAAATCATGTCTGGTGTGGAGAAAGTAAATAAGGAAGTGTTATTTACTCCTCATAACACAAGAACTAGGGGGTCCCCAAATGAAATTAATAGGCAGCAGGTTTAAAACAAACAAAGGAAGTATTTCTTCACACAAAGTAGAGTGAACTTGTGGAACTCTTTGCCAGAGGATGTTGCGAAGGACAAAACTATAAGAGGGTTCAAAACAGAACTGGATAACCTAATGGAGGATTGGTCCATCAATGGCTATTAGCCAGGAGGGGCAGGGATGGTGTCCCTAGCCTCTGTTTGCCAGAAGCTGGGAATGGGTGACAGGGGGATGGATCACTTGATGATTACCTGTTTTGTTCTTTCTCTTTGGGGCACCTGGCATTAGCCACTGTCGGAACACCGGCTACTGAGCTAGATGGACCTTTGGGCTGATCCAGCATGGCCGTTCTTATGTTCTTACGTTTTGAGAGCTCAGGCTCCGACTCTAGGAAAGGTATGGGTGGAGCTCCTGACCCACGTGGCTTAGAGATGTATGGGAGAGGAGGGGAAAGGAGGAGAGACATTGCTTATTCCTAGGAGTTCAACCTACCCCACTTCCCACCCTCCTCACGCCTGCTACAATTCTAATGACATGTGCCTAAAAAGAGAAGATGCATAATCATATTTTCTGTAAGCCTCATTCCTTTATCACCCCTTTCTTGCCCTACTCTGTATCACTCTCAGTCACTGTGTCACATTGAAATGTATTTTGCAAGTTGTTTAGGGCAAGGATCATGACTGATCTTCTGTGAAGCATTAGGCCCACTTTTAGAAGTGTGATGAATCAGACACCATATCGGTAGATGTCCGGGCACTGGACCCTGATAGAGAGAACAGGCACATTGCTTTCCTTCTTTAATGGCCCAAACCAAATCCTGTTGCGGTAAGTGGAAAGACTCAGATTGACTACAATGAGAATTGGCTCAGGTCCATGATCCTCAGATTTCCTCCTTTCTCAGATCAGGTTGCAGTGTTCAGATTAACCTTATTAATTTAATTTAAAAATTACCTTCTTGGTTCTAAGTGTATTTTCATTGGATTCAAAGACAATTTCTTCATCCCTGGGCTGGGAGTCAGCCAACTACCTTTGATGCAGGCTGCAATGATAACTGCAACATTAACAACTCTTATACTATTCCACACGAGTCAAAGTGGCTTTGCGCAGTGTTCTCACTATCATACCAAGGGTCAGTAACAGTTTACCCCTTTTCTCCCAGTTTAAAAAATGGGGGGACTGAGGCACAGAGAGATTAGGGACTAGGAGTAACTTGAATATTGCTGCAGTTCTTTGTCGTAATGGCCATCTATCACAGTGATATGCTCCCCTGGGTGGCAAGAAAGACCAGAGTATCCAAGGGGACTGTCTGTGGCTCCACTGAAGGCTGTTAACATGCCTGAGGGGTTTGCACTTGATGCAGGTGGTTGGTGAAATCAAAGTTTAGAACTCACAATCAGTTTAAGGTTTGTGCCCTGCTTTTTTTTTTTTTTTAAACAGTCTGCCTGAGGTTGGTATGCGTGCTCTTGTATCACCACTGGGAGAGTCAGAGTCACCATGGATGGACCAACAGTCATTGTGTGGAAACTCTATTTTCCTATGTCAAATAACTGAAGTCATAACTACAGGGTACATGGCTTTTAAATATAACTATCTAAACACTAATCTGACACAAGGAGGCTTGAGTTAACAAGCAGGGATTAATTTAAAAATTTAGACAAAGTCTATATGTACAAAGCAAAAGTAAAGCAACAGCCAATTCCGCAAAATGAAGCAAATCAACAAGGGCAGTAGTTAGTCCAAATTGACGACTTTAAAACAAGAAAAACATGACACAGGCCAGTTTCAAGGGAACAAGCTTTCTAAAGAACAATGCAACACCTGAAAGCTGCCAAACAAAATTCAGTTTAAACTGAGGGATAAAGTGCCAAAGCTTTCTGGATACAGCTCACCACCATGATGCTTTTTTGCACTGAAGACTTAATAATAATTTCAAAGAGATATGCAACTTCTTTTTAAGAATCCATTAAAAAATAATAATAAGAGGGGCTCTCACAATCTCCTTATTCGTTGTGCCATTATGAGCTAATTCAGTGTGCCAGGATTTAACACTGTGTAATAATATATGCTATGCTAACTGCATGGGATCAGAATTGTAGAAGGTAGAGATATTTTCCATGTCATCTTTCTGTAGATATAAAATTGTATCCTATAGCATATCCTCTAGTGTTTTGTCCCATCCATTTTAAGTGACCTGCAAGCTGGGTTTTCTGCCTTTTCTCTTGGTATTCTTCTTTGCCTCATGGACTTTTAGGAATCTTCTTCCAGACATTCACTCTTTATTTCCTTATTTTGCAATCCTTTCAGCAAAAGCAATCAAGTTTGTCTTGTGAGACTTATCTTCACACACCCATGCTGCTGATTGCTCTTGGGTCTATTACCTCTAGCTATTTGTAGATTTTTTTCTTATTATTTCTTCCATTATTTTATTAGTGGTAGAAGTTCATTGTAAGATAAATATCCAGGATCACTCTACTCTAATGCTCATTTTTTGAAAGCTGTTACTTGTTTCCCCCCACACACACACTTTCTACTGCTCTTCCAGCTCTGCACTACTTGTCAAAACTAGAGATCAATGGTATAGTAAAGTCATTAAGTAATTATCTTTTAGTATCTTAGGGTTCATATCATGTAAATAAAATTGCAAGATGAGACCCTAAATCTGTTACCAGAGCTCCTCAGAAAATGGAATGTCCACTCCACCAGAAATGCTGATATTTCAACATTTAGTTTCATCCCAAAAAAGTTGAAACAGTGAAAATTCTTGCAGGAAAAAAAGTTCCAAAAGAGTTTTATTTAGAATTGTCTAAATGAGAGCAAAGCCCCCAAAATAGCCAATAGCCCAGTGGCTAAGGAACTCATCTAGGATGTGGGAGAGCCAGGTTCATGGTGATTCTCTGCCCAAACCCAGAATAGTTTGCAAATGGGAGTTCTTGTTTTCTAGGCAGCCTTATCAGTTAACTCCTTCCCATCAGTAAGAAAAAGATGTAGGTTAATTTATTGTTTGGTTGGAGTCTCTACTTTCTGGATTATACAGTTGTCATCTACATAATTTAAAATCCTCTTTGGTATTTACTGTTTGCAATCTTTAGTAATACTATATTTATTACCCAGCAGATAGTATTATTTACAACAGGTGAACCAATGCTGACCCTACAGCTCTTCTTGTTTTCAATGGGCCCAGTTGTGCAAAACTTATTCAAGGTGATAATCCCTATTTACACCATTGGTCCCACTGAAGTCTGTGGAAATACTTAAGAGATCTTTTGGGTATGTCTTCACAGCAATCAGAGGTGTGACTGCATCATATTTAGACATAGTCAAGCTAGTTTTGATCTAACTAGCTCAAACAATAGCAAGGAAGCCTCAGAATCATTGGCTGTACAACCCTTCCTGGGACCCTGGGTACATACTTAAGCATCTAGCCCAGTGGTGGGCAACCTGCAGCCCGCAGGCGCCCATCAGGGTAATCCGCTGGCAGGCCGTGAGACAGTTTGTTTACATTGACCGTCTGCAGGCACAGCTGCCTGCAGCTCCCAGTGGCCATGGTTTGCCGCTCCCGGCCAACGGGAGCTGCAGGAAGCTGACGGGCTGTAGGTTGCCCACCTCTGATCTAGCCCATGTGGTGCCAGCTTCACTGCTATTGTTACTTAAATTAGGTAGATCAAAGGTACCTTGGGTATGTCTACAGCTGCTGCAGTCACACCTCTGGTTGCAGTGTATACTACATGCCCTTTGATGGAAAAAGATTTTTCAAAATCAAGCCCATGGACTAGGAAGCATTTACAATGCTAGAGCTTGAATGCAATGGGACTATGCATGATACTAAGCACTACACCATGTAATAAAATGTTTGCAGGATCGTGACCCAAGTCTCTGATCCTGAAGAATGAGCTCAAACGCTATTTGTCACTCCTGGGCATCTTGCCTGATTAAGACATTCAGGATTGGACCTTAAATGGGACTAATCAAATACACTGTCAATGATATTACATGTGTCTATCCAAGACAATTGCACCAAATGCATATGAAGTGAAAGGCAGATGCTGAAGTATACCATTATTGCCAGACAGCTATATTTAAGCTAAATTCTGAAGGTAAGAATTTGGCATCTTTCTGAACAGCTGGACTTATTGGGCCAGATCCTCAACTGGTATATTTCCATGTACGTGTGTTGCCTTCAATGGAACTCTGCCAAGCTGCACCCTTCTGAGGATCTGACTTGAATTTAATATAGTCTTTTGAATGGGGCAATTACTATTGATTAAATAATAGCATTTTTTATTACATAATTTTCCACTGGTACAATTATTGCTGGGATTTCCTTGACTCTCTTTCAATGATTTACCAGTGTGTCAGAGGTGTTTTGTGTAGAAGTGGCATAATGATCAAGAACAGATATGTATAATGTGTGATGCCATGAATACATATATATACAGAATGGACCAAACTTCCTGATTTTGATCTAAGGAAATCAAGTGTACACAGTCATTGGAAATAATGTACAAGACATCATAAATTAACACCACATGCTAGATATTGGGATTGGAGTACTTTACCAAGGGTTTTTGCCAGTCAGAACCTTATGTAAGTTTCTGCATAAAGCTCATAAATACCTGAAGGTCAGTAATGTCCTTTTTTGGTAACAGCTATTCTGAGACTCAGTAATGAAAACCCCTTCAGTATATCAAACTGGGAAGGTGATAGACCAGTCAGGAAAAGTAACACAATTTATGTAAGAGAAAACCTGAGAAGTAGTAATTATTTTCAACCCAGTTGGGACTAGAGCTCGAGTAAGTTATGCATGTTCAGTGGTTCAGAGATGAGAATGTTGCATTCATTCATGTCACTTTGACCGATAAATGGATTAAATCCATGAACAAGGGCACAATCAAAATATCTATCTGCTCCCACATGCGTTCCCCCTCTTCCCCCAAAAAGCAATATTTTCCACCTAAAATTAAATCAGCATGAGATATCTGAGAATGAGCCACCTGGAAAGCATAATGCTCTGTTATATCACACTTCTTCCTTACAACTGCTTCTCACAAGAAATTAAACATCTTGGGGGCATTTATCTGAGGAGACTGCTGTGATGGTATATTATAACTAAGCATCTAAAATGGACTGTTACTATCTGCTACATGTTGTAAGAAATAAGCTAGATATAATCCTTCCAGGAGACACATTGCCTTGATAAAAATTGCTTGTTTCTCAAAAGTTTCTACATTACATTACAAAATTCTACATTCTTAGGCCCTCATCCTTCAATCTAACCCATTTGATAGGATATATGTTGATTGTAGCTGACTTCCATGAGACGCTGCAGAAGTGTGTCAATTGCAGGTTTTGGGCCTTAGGCCCTGAATTTGCAAAAACTTATGTGCCTGCTTAACTTTATTCATTGTGAATAGTCCTACTGGACTTCAGTGGGACTACTCTCAGCGTGTCAGATTTAGCACATGCTTAAATCTATGTGGTACAGAGGCCTTAGACTGTAAAATCATCAGGGCAGGGCCTGTGGATACCTCTATATTTCTACAGTGGCTGGCACAATAGGCCTAAGTCCTGACTGGAATCTCTTAGCAATATCATAATATATATCTAATAATGGAGAAAGCTATTTATTGACATGATTAGATTTGCAGTCATTTTGTTACCTTTTTTTAAAAAACAAACAAACAATGCTTTGCTCGCAAAGGAATTTCTGACTTTATCAACTTTGCTGTCGCTAGTCAGCTGATTAGTAGACTTCAAGAATCATAAGTCATGAGCTGATTTAAGATATTCAATTAAAATTAGATATTGGTTGACAATATTTCAATTAAATCTTTGTGGGGAAATGCTGATTCTTCAAAACTGACAACTTTTCATGGAAGCATTCATTTTGACAAACCTTTCATTAGGAAGGTTTCTCAAGTCCAAGATGGAATTTCTAGTCAAAACCAGAGACACCCCCCCCCCCCCCCCCCCCACTCCAGACTAGCCAATAAAGTGTGCTGTCCACAGGGTTATTGGCTAGTCTGGAATGGGTCTCTCTGGTTTTGACCGGAAATTCCATCTTGGACTTGGGAAACCTATTGACTATTCTGGGTGGATCAGTCAGTCTCTCTCTCTCTCTCTCTCTCTCTCTCACTCTCTCTCTCAGAATCGCAACATTTTTTGATAAAGAGAAATGTTTTCCAGCCAGCCCTGACTAAAATACCATAAATTATCTGAGAAAACAAAAACAAAAAACCCCACAATATTTCTGATAGGATTCTCATTCAGAATCATTTTAAAGAGTATTGTATTTATTTTTTAACAAAAATTTTGCCTTTTAGGTGAACTATAAAGGAAAAAAAAACCTTCTCCGTTTTCTTTGTTTGTACATTTTTACTGTTCATGACCTCCACTGTGTGTGTGTGGGTGGGGGTGGAGGAGACATGGGAAGGAAATTCTGCCTGTTATTTACGTTGGAAATATCAGGAATGTTAAGTCTTGAATTCCGTGATTTTGCTGAAAGAATCTCAGAAAAAAACTGGATAACTAGGATGAATGATGAACTTCACAATAGGCTGAAACCTGAGTTTCTGCTTTCGCAGCCCTCTGTTAAATACAAGGCTGATGCTTTTGTAAGCATGTGGTACTAAAGTCACATTCACCAGCACCACTATTTTTAACAGTTGGTTACTATTTGTACCGGAGATTACTTTTTTCAAAGGGTTATTTTAAAAAATGAAATGTAAGTTTGTCTGTGACGGATATTAAGCATTACAGGCTCAATCCTTCACCAGTACAATCTATGGCATTTGTGCCACCAAATTCATTAACACAGGGCTGAAGTATTATGTTATTTTGATGTTTATTTGTGATTGGCTTGAACCAAAGCTCTGTTTCCAAACACACTCAGAAGTAAAAGGCTGATTCTGTATCCAAATCCATATTTTTCCAGTGGTCAAAATGTATGTGGTTTGATGTTTGAATTTGATCCATTACAGTGAGGGAACTGTGGGAGTCAAGCAACAAATTCATAAATGAGTTAGGATCTGATGAGAATAAGGTGGGTGAGGTAATATCTTTTATTGGACCAACTTTTGTTGGTGAAAGAGACAAGCTTTTGAATTTAGAAGAATTCTTCTTCAGGTCTGGGAAAGGTACTGAGACTGTCACAGCTAAATACAAAGTGGAACAGATTGTTTAGCATAAGTAGTTATCATACATATTCTAAGAGACCATTCAAGTCGCCAGTAAACACCTTTGCAGTCATAGGACTGAAAAGGGGGCTAGGGGGTTACAGATTACTGTAATAAACCATAAATCTGGAGTCTTTATTAAGTCCATAATTTTTAGTGTCTAGCAAAGCTATGAATTTAAGCGCCCAGCCTCTTCTTTTGAAAGTGTTGTACAGGTTTCCTTTGAGGATGAGGACTGAGAGGTCAGATATGGAGTGATCATTTTATAAAAAGTGTTCACCCACATGTGATATGTTTTTTTTTTCTTTTATCATTTAAAAGCTGATGCTCCTATCCAGAAGTTTGCTTCAGGACCAACTGTTGTGCTAACCTCTAAATATCTCACACAGTTTCTTTTCCATTTGTATCTGCGTGCAAACAATCAAACAAACGAACAAAACCCTAATGCTCTATAGTCAGATGATCTTATATTAATCAAACTCCTAATGAGATAGGGCGTTAGGGAGCTCAAAGAGCTCATCTGTCCAAGCTGTTGGGATATTTATTGCAATCGGAGAATATATTGGAGCTATATCAGAGGAGTTGGAAGAGGATCAGATAATTGTGATGGAATTCAGAGATGACTCAGATCATAGTAGAAGATGAAAGAGGATTAAAACAAGTGGAGGAGCCAAGGGAAAGCTACAGAATGCTTTTAGAAGCTTCACTGAATTGAATCCTCCTGGGGCTGTAGACTAACTACATTAGTGTATGTTTTATGTGGAGGAACTGTACATTATAGTCATTATATAAGGGAGAGTGAAGAGCCAGAACACCATTTCAAAATAATGGACTGCTTCATAGGATCCTTTTGAGACCTGAGTGCTTTGTAGAGTTCCTTTGGGACTTAAAGTGTGATCTTACATCTACTGATATTTTCTTTATTAGAAGAGCTATGGTGTCATCTATAGAAAAGTCCTATACTTTTAAGATAGATGAAGACAAAAGGACTGTATACAAATAAAATAGATTTCTATGGAAATTAGTTTAAAAGCTTATAGATTTTTAGAGAGTCATGTTCTTCCTATAGAATGTTTATACCAATTTATGGAATTTAATAAATAATTTTGTCCCTGCTATTCTAGTCAGTAGGTTTGTTTAAAGATTCTGTAGAAGGGCTACCACTCTCTCAAAGACTATAAGCTTTTCCCAGTAGGGTTTTCCTTTAAACTCTACATCTATGAAAAACAGAAAGGATTCTGTGGGAGGAAACAAAAAAACAAATACACACATTCTGGTCATATTAGGCAACAGTGAATAGTTTATCCATAAAACTGTCAGTATCTCTGGGTGATGGCTCAGGAGAAGCTGGGTAAAGGATTGGATCAACTGATATCTCTTGCTGTCCTCTGGAGAGAAGTGCCTCGCCACCACTAAGATTCCCTAGTGCTATGATGCATTCTCGGTAGAAGTTATGTCCCAGAATAAGCAGGACCACCAGCAGGGTTGACAATCCTGCTACTGCTGAATAAGGGAGTAAATGAGCAGTTGTCTCCCTTAAAGATTTGTTCAGTGTCATGAGAGAAAGGCTAGGCAGCCAGCCACTTCTAACAAAGGACAGGGCCAGCCAGCAGCCACTAGAGAAGAAAGGGGAAATATGGGACACCTGCTTCCCTCTTCAAAGATAGCAAAAGGAGCTAGGATCCCAGGACCATTTTGGGGGGAAAGTGCCTGTCCTATAATTCCAGATTTTTTTTTTTTTTTAAAGGATGAATAGGAGGCAACACAGGAGGCCAGAGTTTTCCTGCATAAGGCTTCAGAATCAGGCCCAAGAATTTGTGCATTAGTTCTAAGTGACCTATTTTTTAAAAAACACAAATTTGGAATGTTAAATATTCTCTGAAGCACACATAATGGACACATTCCGTTTTAAGCCACTTACACATACTGGCGTTATACCAATGTTTGAAGGTCAAACTTTCATCCCTCTGACAGATCAGTAGCCCCTTGAAAGGGAAAGCAATAATAATGGGAGCTGTTACAGTGGAAAGTGTGAAAATTAGGGTGCATATTGCTGAAAGCTATCTGTTATAGAAATTTAGTTTATAGCCTGTCATTTAGGGACATCTGAGTATATGATGTTACTGTTTTATCATCTGATGGAAATGACTGGAATGTTCACTTAGTGGATCTCTAGCCGTAAAGTCCCAGCAGTGGCTGAGCCGGGAAATCGAATTAATAAGACTGGAGTCATCAATAAAAGCCCCATTTTTAGTAAAGCTAATGGACATAATTTGGTGGGGGAGGGGTTCCCCTCCTATAAAAAAAATAGGCCTGAATTCCCATTTACACTAATTACACTGACACAACAATGTAGTTAACAACCTTATTGTTAACTTACCCCATTTTAAGACCCTTTTTATTGCCACAGTGTGGTGTCAGAGACCTTAGTGTAAAGGAGAATCAGGCCAAAGTCTTTGTCACTCTGAACAGCTCACTACAGAGCTGACTCCTCGTTAATTTAAAAAACAAAAAAAAAGAGACAAACCTTTTGGTTCTTTTTGGAGGGCTTTAAATGTTGTTAATCTATTCATTAAATATGATTAATTGTTTTGTTCATTAAATATAATTCATTGTTTTGTAAAATAATGGATATTTGATGTTTCTCACTGTAGCCTTTTCTATAGTTATGGGTTACTTTAGACAATTACCCACCCCAAGGTGAGGGTATACACGTACTTTAATCTGAGAGGGATCAGCCCCCAGGATAGACTACAGTAGAGAGGTTATCAATAGAAAGGGGACTTCATGGTGCACAGCAGGGACTTCATAGTGCTCTTGCTATAATCATTACTTTGATTAACCAAACAAACAATACACACGCTGTGATCTGGTGACAGAGAGACGCACCAATCCAGAATGCATAATAATATGTGAATTACTCACACCATGCCTTGCAGGAAAACCCAAAAGGTTCATTTTCATCTTCATCCTCACCCCCAACCAGTGAACATCCTGCTGGTATCTCCCCCCACCAAGATACACAGAATGGGATACAGCTTTTAAAATGTGTTACGCTGACACTCACTGGGGTTCATACATA
The DNA here is from genome assembly GCA_003942145.1 of Platysternon megacephalum. Lineage (NCBI taxonomy): Eukaryota > Metazoa > Chordata > Testudines > Platysternidae > Platysternon > Platysternon megacephalum. The sequence continues at coordinate 167,586 of QXTE01000182.1, forward strand.
TTTATGAAGGTTTTAACTCTTTTCCTTATTTGAACTTCCACACCCCACTACTTTTGAGGTGCCCTGTTTTTCAGAGGCTAACTCATTAATTCCACTTATGCTCATTAACATTTACATCACCTTATCACCATGGTAACAGGCAGTTACCTTAAGGAAGTCTCTAACATTTCACCTTGGCTACTAAGGGTCATCGGTCTAAGCATAGACATTATCCAAACTTAGCAGTCATTTTCAAAACATCAGCATATGACAGATATAAGCTCAGCAGGTATATTATCAATTTACTTATGCTTACATCCTAAAACCTAAATTGCTAAGTGAAACATCTTACAGACCTGTGGACCCTCTGATACAACGTTAACTAATGCTTGTGTTTCACCTATGTATCCTAAATATACCTGATGTCTTTTATTCTTGGCTACACTCAGTTTCTCATGACAATTTATTTAAGATGAACTATTGTGCACAATACTTAATTGTTCTTAGCTTTTTTTTTTTTACTTCTGCATTTTTTATTGCTATGACTTTTCCCCTTATTTTGGCATGATGAACAACCAGTCTTAGAAATACTCCTAACTACAACATTCTAATTCTAGCTAGTTAAATATCAAAACTGCTACCATACAGCTAAAGTTAACTTGTTCTATTAAAACGAAATTCTTCACATCCATCATGACAGATGTTTTATGAAGTAACATTTTTCTCTCTCACACATACACACACATGCTTTGTGAGATCCACAAAGCATGGGCTGTTTGGAAACATCTAGTGGGTACTACCCTCAATAATAATTCGGAAGGGGCATTTTCCTTTCCTGAAAAATAAAGGTTCATCGGTTTGCATCCTCTGCTTTGGCTGTTTGCATACATGTATGTACATAACACACTTATGCCTCTTGAATCTCAAAAGTGAACATAGCAATTTAGTGGTAGTTATAAAAATAATATCTATGCCCCCCCCCGGGGGGGATTACACTGCAAAATAAAATTACACCTCTGGTGTATTTAATTGTCTTGACAGCTGAACACCATTAGCTTCTCAGAATTTTGCAACTAGTTTTCCACTACAACTGATTTTCCAGCTGCATGTAAGGTTGCATTCCATTCAGATGTCAGCATCCAATAGATTTATTGACATTGCCTTGGAGGAGGAGGAGGAGCTCAAATCCTCTCCACCATTGCAATGTGACTGGTTAAGCTGTTGGTGGTGAACAAATCACAAAAATTAGCCTTTAAGAGTCTAGTGAAATGTTTAAAAGTCATAAAGTTTAATGGACCAAACAGTAAGTTAGGACCACTGATCAGGCTTCTGGGACAAGGGACATTATCTTAAGAAATCAGGGTAGTCCTGGAAATATCACAGCAGGTGCTAAGTCTAAATGGAATATTAATGTTAACACATCTGCTCTGTACTTGATGCTAATGTCAAGAGGCAGTCAAGGGAGGAAGAGGACAGAACAATTGTCCCATCGATATTGGTAAAAGAAAGTTAGAAGCAGGACAAAAAAAATCTTTTTTAAGAAGAGTATTAAAATGTTAAAGTCTCAATACCTACTTTATAAAACAACGAGTGGTACTTGGCTTAAACTGGAGCCAAGGTAAGTTAGGTGTAATGTTTCAGATGCTTAAAAGCGATGCACATTTTGCATAAGCATCAGATGCATGTTGTCTATTCTGTTTTAGAATTTGGAACATTCTCCGCGTTCCCTTCCCCTCCCAACAATTGGAAGTTCTACTTCTCTGGAGGGTAGGAGTTCAATCAGGACAGAAATCACACTGAGTAACACAGAAATTCTAGGAATTTGAGTAGATCAGAAAGCTGCATGTCTATGTTCTGTGACATCTGGCGTGCGTATGTGTGTTAAAAACAGTGTAGCCCAGGGGTAGGCAAGCTATGGCACGCGTGCTGAAGGCGGCATGCGAGCTGATTTTCAGTGGCACTCACACTGCCCGGGTCCTGGCCACTGGTCCGGGGGGATCTGCATTTTAATTTAATTTTAAATGAAGCTTCTTAAACATTTTAAAAACCTTATTTACTTTACATACAACAATAGTTTAGTTATATATTACAGACTTATGGAAAGAGACCTTATAAAATTTTAAAATGTATGATTGGCACACGAAACCTTAAATTAGAGTGAATAAATGAAGACTCGGCACACCACTTCCAAAAGGTTGCCGACCCCTGGTGTAGCCTATTCTGCACAAGCAGTAGGATGGCTTGCCATGCTGAGTATGTGCCTAAGGTGTCAGACGGGCAGGTGCTCAGGGCAGATAGGCTGTCCCAAAGCTCATGGTGCTGTAGCCATATTCTATTTTTAGTGAATGTTGGAATTATAATATTGCTATTTCAGTGAGAACTGACATAAGTACATTTTCTCTGAGCTGGAGAATGATTCCTAGCTCAAAGTGTAGGCAGAGCCAATGACACTGTTTTTCTTGACCAGGACTCAGGAAACCTAGGTTTTATTCCCACTCTGCCACTGGCCTGTTGGGTGACCTTGGCCAAGTCACATCCCATCCCTGTGCCTCAGTTTCTACATCTGTAAAATAAGGATAATGATACTGACCCCCTTTGTAAAGTCCTTTGACATCTACTGATGAAAGTGCTATATAAGAGCTAGGTGTATGAGTATGTTATTGCTGATGTTTCTTTCCTCATTAACACATAATTATGTTATTATGGAGTTGTTTGTGTGGATATTTCTAAATCATAAGCACCTTTGGACAGGAGCATTTTTATTTATGTCTTCTGCAACAGAGGTCCCAGTCCTGGACACACTTATGCATATGCTTAAATTCAAGCATGTAAATAATCCCATTGAAGGCAATTGGGCTACTTACATATTTAAAAGTAAATCATGTACTTAAGTTAAGCAGGATCAGGGCCCAATTAAGGCTCTCACATTAAAAAAAGAAATAGAAACCGCCCCCCCAAACTAACTTAGTAGTAGCACACCACCCATCTTGTTAGCATCCATGTGATCAGAGTCTGCTTTTCTCTCCCCAGTCAACCTCTTAAAAGATCAGAGATCTAATCCAAAGTCAAAGTAGCTTTTCATTGACGTTGGATCAGGCCCTACATGGCTTTGTGGGTTTTGTTAGTGTGGGTGTTAGTGGTTCCTTGTCTTCAGTTCTGGCATGAAAGCTGTGGCAAACAGGTGAGATTTGTCGTGTTCTCTCAAGACAGCTAGGTTTGGATACAATCTTACTTCCTACAGTAACTCATTTCTCTTTCAGGCTCATTCCATATTCTTCCCAGCCTGTGTGTTTTCTCAGTAGAAATTCAGGGGACAATCCATATAAATTTTAGTAGGTTGAGCAGCTGAGATAGTAATTCTTATTTAAAATGGAGCTAAGTAGATATGTGCTTAATGTTCCAGTATTATGTACAGCTGAACCTGAAATAATTTAATACCAGCCACAGAAAAAGGTATGGAACATTTGATCTGAATTTTATTATGGTTAGTGAACCATGTTATTAAATATTATTAAGATGGATTTTTTTCTAATACCTTCGACAATTGGGTTGAAAAGAGTACTATACACCAGGAACTTTGATTTAACTGCATCCTGGAGATCTGACCAATATTTAAAAGTGTTGACTGGAGTAACTAAACGTGCAGCATTAGCAAAAATAGCAAAGAAAACAGCTCTAAACAGCAGAAAAAGAAACAGATCAAGGAGATGAAACTGCTAGCTATGAACAGGAAGCATATTAGTCACTTAGCAGCATCTTCAAGCAGAAAGCAAGAAACCGTGGTTCACTCCCAGGTTGGAAACATGGAAGCAATGGAGTGCTGCCAAAATCTTAAGAAAGGCTCCCTCAAAACTTATCCATGTCTGCCAGTGATATATGTCCCCTCAGGTGGTGACTTGGTGCTTGGCTTGGGAACACGTTCCTTCTGTTTGAGATGGAAAGGCCTCCCTTGACCGTTGGCAGTCTCCCCTAGCTTTTATGAGGGTGGGACAAACATGAAGTGCCCTGTAATGATTTATTAATCTTGTCTGATCAGGCTTTTTCATAGTGCTTCTGGTACAAATATTTTGGTTTAAGGACCTCTTGCTAAGGGACTGGTTAAGATATGTCAAATAGGAAGGAGGAGATGGCTCAAGATAGTCATCTATCAGTTGACACTTTAGGGGACAATACCAAAAGACCCCCACAAAAAACAATAGCAGCACAATCACAGTATCTAAGTAATCCCTAAAAGAACAGTGCAATGGTTTCTGTCTTGACTTAAGGTTAGAGACGGAATTTCAACTTCCAGGAAATGAGTTTTTGAATGTTCACATTAGATTTTCCAATGCTCCTGTAAAAGAAAGAAGGCTGATTACCTGTGGAGAAACACTTGGGAAGTTACAATAGCAAACTTTGATTTTTTTTTCCCTCCTGTATTTTATTGAGACAGTGTTGTCAAAAGGAAAATATATATTTGTTAACAAGATGGTGCATATATTTCCTAATTGTCTAAGGCCAGCTCAAGTATGCCATGAGGTTCGTGAGACAGAAACCTGTTTCTGAAGATAAGATACTTCACATACAGCAAAAATAAAGATTTATTAAGGCATTAAAACTGTATACAGTATCTTTGAATTATTACCATGAAAAGAGATTCTTTGAGGGAAATGTCTTTTAAAGTCCATTCTTGCAGATCTTACTTAGGTAAATCTGATTCTCAATTAAACCAATGGAAGCTTTACCTTAATAAAGATTAAGGCTTGTATAACTAGAAGAGAGCAGGAATAAACGTTTTTAAGCCAATGTAAAATGATCATATTTTTCACTTATCAAACCAAAGATCTCAATGATTTTTACAAAAAACAGTCTTAAAACATGTTAGTAGATAGGTAGGTATTACCATTGTATAGATGAGGAAATGGAGGCACAGACATGCCCAAGGTGCTACAGATTGTGGTAAAGCTAGGGGGAAAAAACAGGTCTTCTTACTTTGAGTGCTACACCACATGTAATTGGGAGCATCCTTTGTGACTGACGCTGGAAGGGGGGGAGGGATGAGACTTATTTACTAGACCTCTTTTCTGATTCCTTGAGGTTATTTCCTGTTTTTCTTCTCCTAGTGCGGTGTGTTGGTAGCAATGTGTATTTGGGCTGCTTTCCATGTGGCTATAGAATCAAATGTATCTTTAAATGGTCATAAGAATGACTGTAAAATGGATTAGGAAGTAGCAGTGATGAACTAGATGTACTGCTGCTACTTTACATACTGTGCCACGGATGATCATCTCCCTCCCATAGAAGAGCCCATTGGATCATCATTCCCTCCACCCACTTTCAACAGCACCTGCTAAGATAATTCTTCAGAGGATTTACCAAATTTTTGCCTTGAAGTCTGGAAGCCTAGGATTCCCATATTGCTCCAAAATGTACAGAAATAGAAATATTAAGGGTGAAATCCTGGCCCCATTGAAGTCAGAGGCAAAACTCTTACTGATTTCAGTGGGGCTAGGATTTCACTACAGATAGATTAGGTAGCAAGCTATTCATTTTGGGGGAGTTTTGGGACTCACCAGCTGGGTAGTTAAGGTACTGTATTCCCTCAGTGTTTATAGTCCGGTAAGTGGAGCACTTTAAGGTCTGATTTTAGCATTTCCTTCTTGACCTCTCTCAATTGCAAAACAGTGAGAAATGGATACTAATCTGCCATTAAGCACACGATTAACTTCTAAAGGGAGAGAGTCATAACAAATGAAACCTATTGTGTTGAAGGGCATTGTAATTGAACAGCATCAAGTAGTGGCTTTTCCTGGAGGAAAGCAAACAAATTCAGCAGTACAGTAATGTATTTTGGAGTGACCATGAGCTGCTAAATGAACACAGGTGGCTGTTTCCTCTGAGAGTTATTTGTAATAGACTTTAAATTAGCACAGGGAGGTATCAGCTTTAAATACTTTTGAAATCTCACAAGTGTGAAAGACTTCATACATCATAACTGAAATAATGGAAGGTGATTAATAATTGTCCTTTACCTAAATGAGTTGCCAGATGCATTGACTCTCAAGTGTGAAAAAAAAAATCTGGGAAAACTAAGTCTTGATGCAAAACCTGTTCACAATTATTTTTGTTAACCCATTGTGACCCATGTAGAGAAGACAAGACACTGTTTTTTAAGGTAGGAAAACAATTCAGTGATCCTTTGAGTGGAGTTCAGGGAATTTAGGATTTAAAGAGATGATCTTGTTCACTGGTCCATCCAGTTCCGCTTCTTTCCTCCTAATCACACCTATGATGAACACCCATGCAGAAGTGCCTCCTCTTGGAGGAGTGTGTCCCTGGAGATGCCCACTCTTCCAGAAGTGTTTCAACATATACTCTTCAGGCTAGAATTATGCTAGGAAGTTTCCCCTTGCCACAATTAGTTTATTAAATCAAAAACAAATAAGAACACTACAATTACTTTTCCCCTTTACCAGGAAAACCCATTTCTTTCTCAGCTTCACCCCACCTGGACCAGTCTGACTTCCCTTCCCTGAAGTCTCTATATAGCACCTCTCTGAGCACTGAGCTAAGAAACCCAAACTCTGGCCAGGTTGGCCCCTAAACTCTCAACCACAGTTCAAGTCTCTTATTCCAAAGATCCAGATGAGTTAAAGCTTGGCAGCGTCTGTCTCCTCCTTCTAACAAGGCAAGATTTTCAGTTTCCCCAGGCCTCTCTTCAGGTCTCCCTCCATAGGAGCTTCCCCTGCACTTTGTGGATCTCTATATACCTTCAGCTTCCTTTTCTTTTCCAGTGAGCCTTTCCCCAGTCTCCTACATAGCCTGTGCCAGTCTCTCCCTGAGACCTCTCCCCAAGGCCTCTCCCAGAGGAGAGTCTCACTCCTTGTAGGCCTCTCTACAGGAGCACCCTTCCTGATCTCTCTCTCTGAGTCTGACTGAACTCTGTCTCTCTGTTCCTTTTACCTTTCCTTCCCACACCTGGAATTACTCATCCCCATCAAACTCCCATATTGGGAAGGTACTCAAAGCAAATTCCCTCTTCTTCCAGAGCTTAATTAGGTAGAAGGTTAAACTAGTCAGGCACAGGTACCCTGACCCTGATTTACTCTCCAGGGGCAGTCCTGTGGCACATGTACGTACACAGGGGTTTCTCTACTCATCTTACTAAGCTCTGGTCTACACTACAAACTTACGTTGGCATAACTTCGTGGTTCTGGATTTTCCACGCCCCCACCCCCCACCCCCGAGAGATGCAATTATACTGACCGAACTCCCGATGTAGACAGCGCTATGTCGACAGGAGGGCTTCTCCTGTTGACATAGTTACTGCTTCTCGGGGAGGTGGAGTGCCTGTGCCAATGGGGGAAGATCTCCTGGTGGCCTAGGTAGGGTCTTCACTAAGCACTACAGTGGCACAGCTGCACCAGTGCAGCTCCAGTGCTGTAAGTAGACAAGCCCTAAGAGTTACATCTCACTCTCATTCTGCTCACTGAACTTCACTGATATCAGCCAAAGACCCATTTGACAACAGATGGCAGTATATGACCCTGAATTTTCCTTTTTCTGATTTTAGGCTGTTACTCTTTTTCGTCTTGGCTCCTTTCATCACCCTGAACAAACAAGTGCCCTTCTCTTTTGTTATGTGAGCATTTTGGAAGAGTTATGTTCCCTGCCTATGAACATAGCTAGTCATTTTGGAAATTCCATGTAACCATTTAAATATTTTAGTGATTTAACTTTTATTGTACCCTTATACATATTACAGGTGGAGCTGCCTAAAACTGCCTAAAGCTTAGGTTGCCTGGCACTTGCTATTATAAGACCCTGATTTCAATTGCTTATAACTTTTCCAAATGAAAGCCATTTGGGCTGAAATTTTCCATGCCAGCTCTTTGCCTTAGACTGAATTTTTTTGGGGGTATTTCAGTTAAAGTGATCAGCTATTTCCAAGAATGAGGTTAGAGAAAAATATGTTTCACTTAGTACTGTTTCACTAAGAAACTCTAATGCCTCCATGCTTTGGAGCAGGGATTTAAATTTGGCAGGAGGTCTGCCCTGGTGTCAGACGTACTTTTTGCCAGCCCCATAAAAATTTACTCAATTGTGGCCACTCTCAGCCTCCGAACAATATCAGTTTTCACATGCTCAGTAATGACAACTTTGGCACCTAAAATCTGCGAAGATTCTGTCCTCATTGAACATGCTCCATCTTATCACAGCTCCTAGTGCCAACCAGACTGTGCAGAGCTGTCCACACAGAGCAACTGAGTTTGCTGCAGCCCAGAACTCCAGGGGATGAGTAGGACTTTCCTTCCAACTGTTCCTCCCAGCTGCCAGTGGCCACTATGGTGCCAGGCACAGGAACTGAGATCAGGGAGACTCTCTCTCCTGCACTCTCAATGTTTCTGCTGCTGTTAACTAGGGAATATAGAGGGAATGGAAGAAGAAGATATACAGGAATGCAGAGGAGAGATAGGGTTTCAGGGCCATAAGTTGTGAAGGAGGAGGGGCAGGAAGTGGGAGCAACAACAGAAGGGCAAGGAGACAGAATCCAGTGGTGGGGCATGGCAAGAGTAGAGGGGTGTGGGAGCCATGATGCAAGATGAATAGGAGGAGATGGAGGAAGTTATGGCCATGGGACAGTATGGTCTCTATAACCACTAGAAGATACTGCCCTACAGATCCTGGAATTGAACCCTGGAGTCCTCAGTCTCTACACTCCTCTCTTGTCAGCAAATTGCTGTGAAACCCACTGGCAAAATGAGGGTCTCTTCCCCACCCCCAGCTCCCATTAGTGAATGGCCCACAGAGGATAACAGCTTACTACTGCTACAAGTTACTCCATTGATAAGTGGCTCAAGTGTGTTGTGGGAGATTTCCACAGGGTCAGAGAGGGAAAAATATTCATAGAATCATAGAATATCAAAGTTGGAAGGGACCTCAGGAGGTCATCTAGTCCAACCCCCTGCTCAAAGCAGGACCTAATCCCAACTAAATATTGCCCTGATGGAACTGTTTGCTTGCTACAGTTTTTCCTTAGAGCATTATATATTGTCCACTATTCAAGCTGAACAATTGCTTTGAGTCACATGCTATTGTTTCTGTTACCTGATTAAATAACCAAACCTTTATAAGGTAATTCCACCTGAAAGGAATTTCATTTCATGGTTACACAAATTAGAGTTCAGGCCTCAATTTAATTTTCTGCTGACATTCATATGAACAAAACACTAATGATTCTTCACTTCCCTCCCCTCCAAATCATCACTCAGATACTCTGGCCATTGAGGACATACAAATACTTAAATAAGTAGCTTGGGGAAAAAAGAATGAGAATTTTAATGAGGTGTGAACATGGATGATGCAAACATCATGGGTGAAATGAGAGAATTCATTAAATGTTTCCCACTATAGTCCAAGACTCATCATAAGATTGCCATTATATTTAGCTTCATTGAGATCCTTGTTTTACATTATCCTCGAAAGAGCTCAAAAGGGACATGGAAGAATACATGGTAGGTTCTAAGGCAAAGGCAGAGATATCCACAGAAAACAATAATAGGAGTGGATTTGGAAAAATTAGTCTTTTTTTTAAAGACAGCTGGCCTGCCATATGCAGTAGCTATCCTGAGGGACTTTGCAGAACATACTGTCCCATTCCTTGAGAAAGGAAAACGGACTTTTGCAAAACAGAACAGACAAATTTGTAGTCACTTGACAAGTCCAGAGATAACTCCCGTCCAAAAATGTCAGCATAGCTACCTCTAGAGTCTTCCAAGAAGCCAGATGCTAAAGTTGTGAAAGATATTTTTCCCATTTCAGCACCTGTGTGGGAAATGGGCAGTACAATACAAATAGGAAATGAGCCGTACAATATTCTGTATTCAGTTGAATGCAATCTCTAGCTCCATTTGTATTTTCTTTCTGGTTGTCTTAATAGATTCTAACTTTCAAGATGGAAGGTGAAAATACACACAGTGTTGTTTTAAGAGAGAAAAGAAGTTTTTTTAATTGGAATAATTACATCAGTAGCATCTTTAGGGTTCCTATTTTGCCTGGGACAGTCCCTTTTTAAAGCCCTGTCCTGGCCATCCCTACATTTTTCGTAAAAGTGGGCATTTATCCCGTTTACTCTTGCCAACTTGATCGGTTGGCAAGAGCAAACTGGACAAATGCCCACTTGTGTCAAAAAAGTGGGTTGGGGAGGAACTTGCAGTGGGGCGAGCAGCAATGCCAGCCCCACACTGTGGGGGAGGCAGGGCTCAGGAGGGGGCAGGAAGGGTTTGAGCGAGCAGTGACGCCAGCCCCATGTGGTGATGGGGAGGCAGGGCTTGGGTGAGCAGCTCAGGCCAGCCCCGCGTGGCAGGAGGAGGGCTCATGCGAGCAACTCAGTCTAGCTTTGTGGGGGAAGGAGTGGTCTCGGGTTAGCCCCACGCGGCGTCCCGTTTTCCCTTTGGGAAATATGGTCACCCTAAGCATCTTTAAATTAGCCTTCAGCAGCATTGTACCTTATTTTACTAGGAATCATGTTACATTTTCAAATGTTATAAGATGATGTGGTTGAGAAGCATTGCTTACAGACTGTTTGAAAGCTGACCTTTTTCAAGTTTAAGGAGCACCTGGAAAAAAGCAGAAACTCAAAAATGCAGTAAGGCACACCATTGAAATTTTTACCACAGTGAAGTAGTGAGAGCACATGAAGTATTTTCATCAATGAAAATTCCATTTAAGGTAAGCACTCAGACCCTGATTTAGCAGGGAGCAAAAACATGTTTGTAACTTTAAGTATGAGAGTGAGAGTATTTTCACTGATTTCAAAAGGGACTACTCATGAGCTAAGTACCTTACTGAATTAGGGTTTAAGTTTGCATTCATTCTCTCACTGCTAGTGAAATATTTTATTGGAGCTTTCCATAGTGCAGTTTTGAACTGGGTAGGTGGAGTTTTGCATTTGACTGAAGTTACATGGTATTTATTCAGGTTCATTGATTAGCTGAGGATACCATACATTCAAGACGGTTGGAGTACATTTGGATTGGTTATCTCAGGTTTCTGAGAGAGCAGAGACTAGCTCTCATGTGATCATACAGCTCAATATATTCTATACTGGTGACATCAGATCAAACAGGGAGTTTTGCTGGAACATAGTGGTTCCATATAGGCAACAGCAATTTTATTTTGTTCACGGCAGGGTTTAAAATGTTAACGCAGTGCATGTGTAAAATATTTAAATTGTGCAAAACCATGTAATAAAAAAATTACCATCTGACCCCTACTTGGCAACTCTATGTTGAACTATGGTTCCCAAGCTGATGTGATGTCTCAAAAGATGAAGCATGTGAAGGTGTTTTTTTAAACCAGTATAAGTCATAATGTCAGAGTCATCGTTTAGGGCCATAAGGAACTGCCAGATCATCAAGTCCGATCACATATGTTTCACAGGCCACTAAAAACCACTCTACTGCCCCCACAACAAGCCAACAATCAGAATTAAACCAAAGTATTACAGCCCTTAGGAAACTTAACTACCAGTGCCAGAGGCAGAGAATAGGAGGGACTGAGGTGCACCAATATCCAAAGCCTCAGCAATGGCAGGAGCATAATTAAATGAGAAATACCCAGAGGATCCTAGCAAGTAATCTGTGCCCCATGCTGCAGAGGAGGTAGGGATGGGAGTCACACAAAAAATGAAACCTAGGTAAAAGATACAAGTGATTTTGATGTTGTGAGATTAAGAAAAAATCCAATTTAACTTTATTTAAAGTGCATAGGTATCTCCCCAACCTTCAACACCTTTCTCTGCTGCATTTGGTATCGGACACAATCAGAGAACAGTTAGAGATTAGTTGGAATACTGATCTGGTCCAGTATAGCAAACCCTGTTTTCCTGGATTGTACAGTGCTTCAATTAATACAGGGTTGTCAAACAGCATTGTAGCTTTCCTTACAAGATATAGCTACACTGTAGTTTATGTCGGCATAATTTATGTTGTTCAGGGGTGTGAATAAACCACCACCCACGAGCAATGTAAGTTACATCAACATAAGTGCTGGAGTGTCCCTAGCCTCTATTTGTCAGAAGGTGGAGATGGATAGCAGGCAGGGCCGGCTCAGGCTTTTTTGCCGCCCCAAGCGGCGAAGGGGGAAAAAAAAAAAGCCGTGATCGGCGGCACTTAGGCAGCAGCTCAAACGCGCCGCTTCATTCCTCGGCGGCAATTCAGCAGCGGGTCCTTCGCTCCGAGAGGGACCCGCCGCCGAATTGCCACCAAAGACCCGGACATGCCGCCCCTTCCCATTGGCCGCCCCAGGCACCTGCTTCCTGTGTTGGTGCCTGGAGCCAGCCCTGATGGCAGGAGAGAGATCAGTTGATCATTACCTGTTAGGTTCACTCCCTCTGGGGCACCTGGCACTGGCCACTGTGGGCAGACAGGATGCTGGGCTGGATGGACCTTTGGTCTGACCCAGTACGGCTGTTCTTATGTTCTTATGTGTGGACAGCGCTATGTCGGTGGTAGAGCTTCTCCTGCTGACATAGCTACTGCTGCTTGCAGGGGCTAGAGTAGGTAAGCCGATGGGAGAGCTCTAGCGCATCAGCTTAGAGTGACTACATTAGAGAGCTTACAGCGGTGCAGCTGCACTATGCAGCTGCGCCGCTGTAAACTCTTTAGTGTAGCCGTGCCTCAAGTGCCAAAAAGTGCCGCTGATTTGCACGACATCAAGCTCTGCAGCCGTTCTGTAGCTTTTGTTGTTGCTGATTTGTTTGGACAATATTATGCAAAACATTTCAACTCGTTGATCTGAACTCTTATGTCTGATCAGCCTGTCCTTATATCATCCTCTTTAAAAGCTGTATATGCAGATTGCCTCAATCTTAACAAGTGGCCTTGATGTAAAATATGCTAATATAAGTAAAATGATTTTTTTAAAGTGCTCAGCATTTATGCCTTATTCTCTGTGGCTGTTTCCAATTGAAGACTCACACGCTACTCAAATTCAAACAAGTTACAATTAAATTTAAATGATTAGTGTCCTAACAACTACTTGAAAGAGCAGAGGTTTTTACAACAAATGATGCAATTGATCTGTGATTGCTAGAGAATGTTGGAAAGGGCAGTGAATTGCTCTTTCACCTCCCTATAAGCTAAGATCATCTCCGATAACATTCCTAATTTCTACCTACCAGGGAAAGTGAAATCCTTGTGTTACCCCTGACCTTAGAGGAATGTACCTCCTCATGCAATGTCTGTTTTCCTGGCTTCTTGCCTAACCCCTTTAAGTGCTAATCTAACAGAAGTTGTGTCTCTTCTCTGCCAGCCCTGCTCTCCAAAGTCAAGAACTGGCCTCAAGGCTTGTGACTGAAAAGACGTCCCTCAGATGCCCTTTCAGGAATTCACACCATAGATTCAATTACTGCAGCCTGATTAGTTTAAGAATTTACCAACAAAATACATATAAAATGTTTATTAGTCAGGGACACCTTTAGAATTCCCTGGCCCAGAGCTGCTTTAAAATCAGGAGAGCTCTTGACTTCAGTAGAGCTATGTCAGTTTGCACTAGCTGAAGATCTGTACCCCTGTGTTTAAATGGAAAGGAGTCATATTGTGAACACCTAGGGCTTATCTACATGACAAGTCACAGTGTGAATCTACAGCTCACCATCTTGGCACGTGGCAATGTCTCATGTGGACACTATTACAGTGCGCTGAAAGTCCAAGAGTGCAGCTTGGTGTACTACTTGGAAAAGCAGTATGTTAAGCCACACTTCAGACCTTTCAGTAGGCAGTAGCAGTGTCTACACATGACCTTGCTACATGGCAAGCTGGTGTGCTGTAGATTCATAGCCTAGCTTACTGTACAGTCACTTGCCATGTACACAAACCCTAAGTGTTACATTCAGATCAACCTGGCTTAGAAACAGCTGACTGTGGCTACACACTACAAGAAGCTTACATGACCTAATTATGTCAGTGTACACACTACAGCCTTGTCCCACTGATGTAAGTGCCCTACTACACCAACATCATAACTCCACCTCCACGAGAGGCGTAGGGCTCATGTGGGTGTAGTTAGGGCGAAGCAGTGCCTGTGCAGACACTGTGTTACTTACATTGGTTGTTGGCTGTCTTGTCAATTTCATGGTTCCATGCTGGAGTCCAGCTGCCCCTGATTCCCCCGACTCCCTGCTCAGGGGGGGCGAGAAACCCAGGTGGCTGCCCCTCCCCACAACTCTCGGCCAGGCGCAGGGAGGTGAGAAAAGCCCCGGGGGGCGGGGGGAAGCTAGACTCCAGGCAGGGAGCTGTGTGGAGCTGAGAGTTGTAGCTCTCAACCCCCTTCTTCCCCCCCCCCCCCACTCCTCTTCAGTCGGTGGAAGTGCTCTGGTGAGGACACACACCACCGACAGGAGAAGGATAATGTGGACATCAGCCACCGCAGTAATTACTGTGGTGGCTGTCAGCCAACCTAATGTAGGTCAGCTTAGGGCTGTAGTGTAGACATGTCCTATGTCTAGGTGAAATGGGAAGTTCAAGTAGCTACTGCTATTTCCTTCTCTTGGGATGATAGTTGTTCATTACCTTGCCTCAGCTGTGGGAAATTGTTAGAGACAATGATAAATTAGCATGTTTCATTATTGCTGGTTTGGTTAAAAGGTGCTGTCAGGCCATTATAATGATGCATAACGATATAATTGCTTTTCACAGGAAGGACTACAGATGGGTTTCCCAGTACTGCCTTTTACATCGCTTGCACAATTTTATCTTTTGGTTTCTTACTGGAATGTGTAACTAGAGTTCTCACTTCCAGGCCACTTGCATTACTGTTTCAGGAACATACTGGAGCTTTCTTCATATTGTCCCCGTGCTTCCCAGACATTTAAAGTTGAGTGACTGCTGACTGGATCATACTGAAACTTGTTAAGATTCAAATGGTAATGTGGGAAAGGGGAGGGGTCTGGCAAAGTAAGGGGGGATGTAATTGGCTCTTTCTAGTACTTTGGGATTTTTGTGCTTCTAGCTCTCTTGGAATAGGCTCTTTATTTTCCAACAAAAACAATGGCTTTTTGTTCTTAGGCATACTGGTGTCACCCCATATCTTTTGGGCCAAATTGTGCCATCCCACACATGGCACCCCACTGAAATCAAAAGGATGCAGAGGTATAATAAGAACCGAATATGGCTCTTGAATTTTGAATAAAAGAAGAACCACCCCATATATATTGTAACCTCATCTATGTCCTGGAGTTAAAATCAATATTATCCAATATAGATATTAAGTGGTTTAGCTGTGCTTTAATTTCTGCAAGTTTGACTTGCATAGCTTTCATTCTTGAGGCACTTCTGGGCCACATCAGTACTCTCTTTATTGTGTGTAGCATATTGGCATGGGTAGAAAATCATTATAGCTAAAGCAAATGTTTTCAAGAATGGGTGCCTAAAAATTAGGCGCCCAAAATTTAGGCTCCTAAATAAGTGGCCTGACCTTCAAAAGTACTGAATCCCCACTAAAGTCAATGGGAGCAGTTGCTGCTCCACACTTTTGAAAATTAGGCCATTGTTTTGGGAGTAGAAGTAGGGACTGAGGAGAACTAACTTGGGCTTTGTATTATAACAGACTTGACCTAGGTTCATCTAAAAAAATTAATTCCAACAACCTATCATTATCTCCAAGCTCATGAGCATCAGAGAACTTAATGATGGGGTCAGTTCAAATTTCTAAACAGATCAGTGAACAAAATTATAACAGCAGCCATTAATATAGTTCATTGTGATCATTGGTGTCCTGCTTTTCATCAGTCATCCTAACGATAGTCAGCATTAGTGTGAGGGATGATTTATGTAAGAGATGCAAGTTATTTTAGAGATGCAAAGAGACAATATGACAATCCACCTCATCCCCCACTCCAAAAAGAAATAATGGACAGGAGAGAGATTGGCTATTTGCATATCACCATTTGTGCAGGAATAGCATAAATACACCATCCCTATTATGGCCCTTCACTATTCACTTTCTATCTTCTCATCTAGCCATAGTACTACTGTATCTCTGTTTTCCAGATATCAGCCATATGCCCCAAACTAAGCATCATGACTATGTTGCTACCATTGAGAGAAGCCTTCACGGGGACAGAGGCCTTGATTTTTTATCCAGAAAAATTACAGACCCAGTTACATGATTAGTTATTTATTTTCTGGGATGTAAAGTCTACAGAAAAATTAATTGCCAAGGTTAAGAAGTTGGCAGGTGCCTTTAAATCACTGAAACATAGGATTTAAGTGATATAATGTAGTGACTGGAACTGGCTAGGTAAGTGAGCTAGTCAGAAATGATGTGCACTGTACATGACACTGATTGTATTCTGTAGCCAACGTCTGTGTCCTTTTGTCTTACCACTTTTCACTCGGTATCTCTAAGACATTTTGTTTTTCTGTTCAGAATAATAGCAATGCACAGTGAGTACTACAGTGGTATGGAATTCAAAGTACTAAGCTGATTTGGATGTATTGGTTGAGTGATTTGTAAATAAAGTGTTCTTTCTTTGGGGATGTGAATCTTTTGAGATTTTTTCCTGCTATTACCTTCATTGGAGTATCATGTCTTCCTTTAATGTCATTACACTTATATGCATGCTTTAAAAATAAAAAAAGGCATTCATCCACATGCTCTATACATTCTTGACATAAAACTTAAAAATAAAATATTATTTATGCCCAAATGTAATGAAAATGCAGCGAGTCAGTTCTCCTACAAGCAAACCAGGGAACTCAAAAGCTCAAATCATCTTTAGAACCTTGCCTTTCTGGACGCATCAGTAGAGCCCAGAATTATGATTAGCTTGAATCACTCAACAGCAACTGAGACCTTGACTCTCTTAAGTGGAAAATGTATTAGAAACAGTGAGTTGTGATTCAATGAGTGAGTCTTACCACACAAAATTAAGGAGAATGAGTTTCCTCCAGATGGGAGTGTCAAGACAGAAAGAAGAGTAACTAACTCTAAAAATATGCATGGGGTTTTCTAGTTGATTTGAAAGTTCTGACCAGAGGTATTGACCAGGGTTCTCAGAAATATTAAACTGAAAGAATCACACCAATATTTTGAGAATTTTGTTGACATTTCAAATGTTGGTGTAGGATCAATTTGACTTATCTAGTGTTTTTCTTTTCTGGGTTGATATTCTGAACCCTGGAGGATGTCATCTTAGGATCTTGTTCTCTTAAAACTACAAGAAGACCCCCCTTTATTTTTATTATTTTTTAGTAGGCTGCTTCCCAACATAAGTGGGATGAGTGCTGTTTTGCCAACTCTGCTCTAATTTCTAATGAAACAGTATGATTCTTTAGCTTTACTATTTTGAAGTCTACATAGTTATAGATATCTGCCTACGTGTTTAGGTATCAATATAAAAATATAGGTCCTGATCCTGTGTCAGGGACAAATGTGAACTCCTGGACCCATTCAGCATCCCACTAAAACCAATCTGACATTGGGCAGACTCAGAGGTTTGTGCCAGCTGATTCTAAAATAGGATTGTGACCATCAGTTGTGCACCAAATTGTAGAGAAAGCAAGAGCATGTGAGATAGTTGGTGGTGATCTTTGTGAACCATCAGCTCCTATGTGATTGGTTCAGAATCTCATTTCTCAAATTTCCCCACATCCCTCACATTTTGGCATCTTGCACTCACAAAAACTCATACTAGAGAAAATATAACCACAGAGTTACACTAAGGATTATTAACATGTAACTTGAGAATATGAGGAGATGGGAACTCTGGAAAACACATTCAGTAGGATGACTGCAGTGACATTAAATAACAAAGTATGATGAGAACTCCAACAAATTAGGAGACTAGTGTCTGCAATGGCCTATGTTTGCCATAAAGATATATTTAAAATTTGTTAAAGGCCATTTATTTATTCATTTATATCCACGCATCAACCGGTTGTTATTGATGGGAATTGGCAGGCTACGTATTGGAGGTCTGGATCCAAAGTCTGACAATGGGGGAGGTATGAGAAAGCAGAAGGAGAGAGGAAAGACAGCCATGTGGTAGCCACTATCCAGGAGGTAGCCATTTACACTTAAGCAGCAATCATTTAGGGCATCTCAAGAAGCACAGTAGCTTCAGCTAGTATCAGTAAAGCAGTATTCTTTATTACACTATTAAAAAAAACCCCCAAACCCACACATGAAGTCAGTAGACTTCAAAACGCAGAGCAAGTTTAAAACAACTATTAAGGAAAAATGGCTTTATCCCCTTCCCCACACTCAGACACAAACACTTCCATCTCTTATAATGAGCAGTTACCAGAGCGAAACTGAGGGCTCCTTGGTGACTGGTACTTTCTGAAGTCATAGTTACTGTCAGTTGGTGGACACCCCACCCAAAGTCAATGTTTAGTTAATAATGTTTAGTTTATTAACAAAAAGGTAACTTCAAAATGTAAAAGTCCAAAAATATTGCTATTCAATTCATGCGGGGGGGGGGGGGGGGGGGGGGAANATCAGCATGTTTGCATTCAAGGATACATATAGATATAAAAACACAAGTATTTAGTTCAAGCATATCCGCTAATTCTTTTCCTATCATGCACTACCACTCAGTGGAGACACGTTAAAAAGATTTTCCTCTCTGACCTAGGAAACTTTGGACAATTCAGTGAACAATGTGCATATGAAGCATTCCATTATAATTCACTCAACATAGTCACTCATTTTGATTCATCAAGACTTTAGGTATCTCTCTTTACATCAGAGAACTGGAAAATGTGAAAGTTAACCAGATCATTAAATGCACATTCCATGCAATTACCTAGTTGTTGGGATTTTAGAAAGCAATTCAAGTAAAAGAAATTTGCTAACTCATTGATATTTAATGTGTTTCGCTCCCAGCCCCACACCTATCTCACATACACGCACTTATCCTATCATAGTGTTACATTTTCAATGCATTGAAATTGCATTGCATTCACAATTTGTCATATCAGCATATGCCTGTTCCACCTCAAGCACACATTTTCATAGTTTGCTGACAGTTGAGAACTATCTTTTTTCTTAATGTTCCTCAAACGTCAGTCCATATCATTTCCCCACCACTGCCTACTTTATTTACATTGTCAGCTTCTTGATTGATGTGGTTGTTCATAACAATACTAATCCATAAAGTTCAGACACTAGCAACACATTTCATTTCAAAGAGTGTCCATAAAATCTGAAGACATGTAGAGATATTTCAATATTTCATTCTTACATTTTTCATTCATACATCTTTCACTTCTCATTTGAGATTTTTAAGAGGATTCTTTCTTAGGTCCCAGTCTTGCAAATATGCACATGCCTCACTTTAACCATTCGAGGAGTCCCACTGATTTCACACACGTGACAGGCGACAGATACTATATATTGTGTCCCTCTATCCATAAAACCAGATACCTTAGCTATAGAGCTGACTGGAAATTATATGTATATGTAGTGAGAAGATTGCGTTCTATCCAAAACAAAACCAAGGTCAGGTTCAACAAAATTCCCAATGTGAAAAAAAAAAAGTTGAACAAAAAGTTTTCAAGTTATTAAAAAGAAACTTTTCAACGTTTTCAAAAAAGAAAATGGCTGGAGAATTTAAATTAAGTAAAAATTGACAAAACATTTTGCAGTCAAAATGAGAAGTTTAGGTTCTCCTGAAATGAAAAATAAATCAGTTTCTCAGTTTATAGTTATTTTTGACTTATCATCCCAGTTCAGACCAGGAAAAGATTTTGAACTCAATATTCATAGGATGGAAAAAACATTTCCCACCCAGCTCTATTTGGTTACCATGGAGTCCAGCTGAAGAGGACTCAGAGTGAAAGAAAAATTAAAAGTAATATTTGTAGCAAACTCTTGTACAGAAGTATCAGAGGGGTGGCCGTGTTAGTCTGTATCCACAAGAACAACGAGGAGTCCGGTGGCACCTTAAAGACTAACAGACTTATTTGGGCATAAGCATCTGAAGAAGTGGGTTTTTTACCCAAGAAAGCTTATGCCCAAATAAATTTGTTAGTCTTGAAAGTGCCACCGGACGCTTTGTTGTTCTTGTACATAAAAATCTCAATGTTTTCCAAGTCTGATGTCATACCTACTAGCAGTGGAATCTACTGCTGTGTCTCTCACTGTGAATCTCCCTTTCCCAGTCATAGAAAGATCTTGTTTTTAGTCCTGCAAAGTCACAAGCTATCAGATATTAACGCAACATTCATCTATGCAAAAGTGGTCTCTGTCCCAGGACTGACTTCTGCCTATCTTGGGCCTCAAGCCAGTGTAATATTTTGGGGGAAATTCCAGATTTTGAATGTGAAAGAATAAACAGTTGTCAAGGAAGTGAATTTTTATTTTATAGCAGCGGTGAGAGTCTGCTCAAGGCTTTAGAATGTCAGAATTAGTCCCAGGAAAGATGGATTAGTGGGCAGAGGGCAGGTAGAGTACTCAGAGGTACATGATAAATTAATTTATCCTATAAATTAAAATTAAAATGAATTACTGGATAGAACACCATTGAGACAGTCAAAACATCATGATAAATAAATACACTTTATCACATGGATCTCACCAACACATGCGGAGCGGGGGCTGGAGGGGGGGGGGGCTGGGAGGAGAAGAAGAGGGGGAGCCAGACACTCTCAGACTGTTACCATTAATCTCAGCGCTTGTTAGCAGTTACTACAAAATGTAGTCTGAGATCCTGAAGTATGTCCTATTCTAAGTACATGGAACTATTACTTCATAAATGTCTGAGATACTGCAGATAATCACAAGTGAACTCTGATGTAATGAGTACTTGATCTACAATGTACAGTGATAACTACTGTCCCAAATTGCAAGATACTGAGCATGTGCCTTTCCTATTGAAGCCAATGGGAGCTCTAAATCCTCATCACCATGCAGGATCCTGCCCTCAATCTAGTCATTCAGCAAACACAACAGAATCCTGGGAAATGCAGAAAAGAAAGTGAATGCAGCAGTTTCTTCTTTTGAGGTGTCAATTTATTTTAGTATCATCTGGATATGTTCAGTCTTGGGAAGACATGTTGTTTGCTGTAAATTTTGGATTATGCAAGGATCTGGGTGGGAGGAAGCTAAAGGAACTGCATGAGCAGCAAGAGAGTTGGCACTTTGCATTGGTCTTTACTTAAGGGCAGGTCTTCACTACCCGCTGGATCGGCGGGTAGTGATCGATCTATAGGGGGTCGATTTATCACGTCTAGTGTAGACGCGATAAAATCAATCCCCAATCGCGCTCCCCGTCGACTCTGGAACTCCAGCTCGTGAGAGGCGGAAGCAGAGTCGACCGGGGAGCAGCAGCGGTCGACTTGCCGCCGTCCTCATGGCCAGGTAAGTCGACCTAAGATACGCCGACTTCAGCTACGCTATTCACGTAGCTGAAGTTGCGTATCTTAGGTCGACCCCCCTCTCCCTCCCACCCCCGCTAGTGTAGACCTGGGCTTAGAGTAGAGTTTTAGGAAAGAATTGTTCCTGGGAACTGGCCGTTGATGTTGGGATCAGATTCCTGGAAGAAATGATTGCACTGCAAACTGTTTGTGACAACCTGTGTTCCAGGAATGGTGTGTGTCAGTAAAACAAGTTACACTTATAATATACCAACACTTCATCACCAATTCCTCCTTTATCAGCAAGCCGACCAGCAAACTCCCAGATATCTGGTACTGCTTGCAGAGAGGTGGGGGGGAAATACAATAATATAGCCAGGGGAAACTGTTCATTTGTGTGAACATTACAGGGTGTTTGCTAATAAAGTTTAGAATTTCCATTCCACTTTTAAATAATGAGGTTCTTGTGCCTACAGAAATCATTGCACAGGCTATGAAATGTAGATCTGAAGATTCCATGGCTAGAAGGGACAACTGTGATCATCTAGTCCAGGCATCGGCAACGTTTGACACGCGGACCACCAGGGTAAACCCCCTGGCGGGCCGGGCCAGTTTGTTTACCTGCCGCGTCCGCAGGTTCGGCCAATTGTGGCTCCCACTGGCCGCAGTTTGCCGCTCCAGGCCAATGGGGGCTGCGGGAAGCGGCGTGGGCCGAGGGATGTGCAGTCCATCGCTTCCCGCAGCCCCCATTGGCCTGGAGCGGTGAACCACGGCCAGTGGGAGCCGTGATCGGCTGAACCTGCAGACGCGGCAAGTAAACAAACCGGCCCAGCCCGCCAGGGGACTTACCCTGGTGGGCCGCATGCCGAAGGTTGCCGAACCCTGATCTAGTCAGACCTCTTGTATAACAAGCCATAGAACTGCCCTAAAATAATCCCTTGAGCATATCTTGATTTGAAAATTGTCAGTGATTGACAATCCATCATGACCCTAGGTAAACTGTTCCAATGGGTAATTGCCCTCACTGTCGAAAGTTTATGCCTTATTTCAAATCTGAATTGGTCTATCTTCAACTTCCAGCCATTGGATTAGGTTATAAATTTCTCTGAAGAACTCATTAATAAATATTTGTTCCCATTTAGATACTGTGACAGGGTCAGGCCAGATGGCTACAGGAGAGTGATAGAAAGCAGATATATTAGCCTCAGGTTAAGCAGGTCCCTTTTCCCTGGGTAAGATAACTGGGGCAGTTCCAGAACAATCAGGAACTTGCTAGAATCAATTAAGACAGGCAGGCTAATCAGGGCACCTGGTTTTAAAAGGACCTCACTTCAGTGAGGGGCGCACAAGGAGCTGAGAGTGAGAGGGTGTGCTGCTGGAGGACTGAGGAGTACAAACGCTATCTGGCATCAGGAGGAAGGTCCTGTGGTGAGGATACAGAAGGTGTTGGGAGGAGGCCATGGGGAAGTAGCTGTCACACAGGTGTCAAGTATCAGAGGGGTAGCCGTGTTAGTCTGGATCTGTAAAAGCAGCAAAGAATCCTGTGGCACCTTATAGACTAACAGAGGTTTTGCAGCATGAGCTTTCGTGGGTGAATACCCACTTCTTCGGATGCAAGTAGTGGAAATCTCCAGGGGCAGGTATATATATGCAAGCAAGAAGCAAGCTAGAGATAACGAGTTTAGTTCAATCAGGGAGGGTGAGGCCCTGTTCTAGCAGTAGAGGTGTGAAAACCAAGGGAGGAGAAACTGGTTCTGTAGTTGGCAAGCCATTCATAGTCTTTGTTTAATCCTGAGCTGATGGTGTCAAATTTGCAGATGAACTGAAGCTCAGCAGTTTCTCTTTGGAGTCTGGTCCTGAAGTTTTTTTGCTGCAGGACGGTGACC